>OZ010796.1:341829543-341881543 GCA_963932465.1 Maratus speciosus
CAATACACAATAGTTTTATATCTTTCATGAATGTGATTGTAAATACATTATGATTGCGCATAAAATGCAAATAACCCAGTTAGAGTTACCTTTGTCAAAATGAATAAATACAGGAAAAGTTAAATTTATGCTTATTATAGATAATGTAACATCAAAGTTATGATATCCAAGAATATCACCAGATTTACATATGTAAATTAGGAGTTTTTCTTTTGTGCCATGATGTGTATAACTTTTAAGCCTCCCAGATAGCATGAAATTAGCAGCAAGTTTGATTTTTTTCTGACATTATCTTGCCGTGACAAATTTCAATTGAGAAATTCGCAGCAAATTTCCCGCAAGGTATACCATCCCCCACTTGCATGAGTAGTTTGTTGTGAAACGGATGGTAAGACTGTCATTAATTCACGAAAGTGACGAAAGCAAAAAATCCCTCTGTTGAGAGAATAGACAATCAGCACATACGTAGAAATTGCAGAAATTTTATTCGATTGGTACCGCTTTTTCTAAACGCTATACTTATCAAATACCAAAAAAGGCTCGTAAAGGAAAGTACAAATTGTGGTGACTTCGACGTTTGCGTTATCTTGCTGCAGTCTTGTTATGAACTTTCAGTCTTGTCATGCTGAGCTTGCTGCAACTTTGCAGGTTTTCAAAGCAAGACTGCTGTTAATTTTCTGCAAATTGAAATGCCATCTGGGATTAAATTGTATGATGACATATTTAATAATCGTTTTTGAACAATGTTAATTGAAAACATAGCAAAAAAAAATAATAATAGGAACATGGAAAACGTTTTTAATCGAGCTAATGGCTATGTCATTAAATACACTATTAGAACAGAAATTATGGCTGTCAACATGGAAGTCGTCAATTCTGTGTGTTTTAAATCCGCTAAACCAATACGGCACAATAATGTCCCGAGGACATACGATACGGGTCATGTATACGATAAGATCTCCTCCGTTGGACTTAACGCAATTTCCCATCCTTATCCGAAGAACATCCAGTGGGGAGCAAGAAAAAAAAGACTCCTTTCTCGTCCTCTGAACGTTATTTTCAATTTCAACTATGCATACGATGACAGTAGGACTTTAATAGTTGCAGATAAAATGCATCCGGACAAGCAGAGGATGCTTCCCAGATAGCAGGAACATTAGCAGCAAGTTTGATTTTTTCTGATATTATCTTGCCGTGACAAATTTGAATTGAGAAATTCGCAGCAAATCTCCCGCAAGATATACTATCACCCACTTGCATGAGTAGTTTGTTGTGAAACTGATGACAAGACTGTCTTTAATTCACAAAAGTGACGGAAGCAAAAAATCCCTTTATTGAGAGAATAGACAATCAACAGATACGCAGAAATTGCAGAAATTTTATTCGTTTGGTAACGCCTTTTTTAAACGCTATGCTTATCAAATACCAAAAAAGGATAGAATTGAAAGTTACAAATATTTCCCTAACTTGTTCATGGTTGTAAAAACGATGCATTCACCTTAACGGTGCGTATGCATCAATAGACCTGATCAGGTATGGACCCTTTCGAAGGGGTTAAACTTATAGTGTAACAGTTGTAAACAGTTAATGTGGCATGGAAGGATTACTACTTTGCAGTAAGTTTGCAGTATTTTTGATTACTTGTTTGCCGTTAATTTGCAATAAATTCGATACAGCATGAATTTAACTTGCACGACAAGTTAGCTGCAAGTTCAAAGTGTGGTGACTTCGGCGCTTGCGTTATCTTACTGCAGTCTTGTTAAGAACTTTCAGTCTTGTCATGCTGAGCTTGCTGCAACTTTGCAGGTTTTCAAAGCAACACTTCTGCAAAATTTCTGAAAACTAAAAATGTTATGTGGGTTATCGTATGTCTTTGGGACATTATTGTGCTGTATGGGATTAGAGGATTTAAAACACACACGACTTCCATGTTGACAGCCATAATTTATGTCCTAATAGAGTATTTAATGACATAGCCAATAGCCCGATTAAAAACGTTTTCCATGTTCCTATTTTTCGGACAAACATCCTCTGCTTGTCCGGCAAGAAGCATTTTTAAGCAATCGTAGGATATTCACAATTCACAGGCTCAGTAGAGGATTCTTTATACAAAAAGGAAAATGATTTAAAAAATCAGGGGAGGGGGCAATTGCCCTACCCTGTCCTTCCTGAATGTTGCCTCTGATTTCTATTCATTTTTTCTTAATTTGTGCAGTGAACGCACACTGAAACATTTCTATTTAAATTAGTAGTAGCCTGAGTGTTTCCCCGGCTACCACTATTTCTTAATAGAAATGTTTCAGTGTGTGCCTACCGCTACTGCACGAGTTCAGAAAAAATGAATAGAAATAAGAGGCATGATTTAGGAAGGACAGTTCAAATGTAATATTTTGAATGTGCTATTAGAGAAAAAAACTTGCACATTAAAAATGTATATATATGAATAGTGCTTCACTATAATTACCTTCGTTCATTATTGACTCAGATTTTCTTCTAAAAATATTCCTGGAGAACCAATTTTCTACTCTGCCCCGGGTGAAAATTAGTCTAGTTTCGTCACTGTGTAAAGCCCAGTTTTCCGACTTAACCAATGCCATTTATGCTGCGTTTACACTATGTGGCCTGTCAGGTCTGTTGGGTCTTTCAGGTCCAAGAGTCGAAAAAATTGCGTCCACACTACGGCATAAGAACTTGGCTTGCGCATGCGTATATTTGCAGGTTGGGGGAAGGGAGGGACAGTCGTGTTTGTTTGTTTACGTTCGTATTCGTATCGAAATGAACGTGCCAGAATTGTTTGCGCCGTAATTTCTTTTGCACAGACATTAATTACGTGTAAATTAATAAAAATTACGCGTTTTTCTAAGCTCATTGCCCACAAGGAAAGCAAGAAAATGCAATTGCCCCCTAATTTTCTTTTTCTCTGACTCTGAAAAAAATAAAATTTATTCTTTTCAAACAGTTTAAAATAAGGAAACACAGAGAGAAAATGAATCTTTTTTTTTTGTTAATGTCTGGGAAAGGGGTACGATCCCTCCTTTCCACAAAATAAAAATTACATTTATTTTTCCCTTTGATTTAAGGGGGCAGTTTACCTTAAAATTGGTCAAAAAATTGATTTTTCTTTTTTAATATTAAATGAAAGCCTGTTTAATTGTGAATATTTTGATACCTCATTTTTATCCATACCGTAAATATATCGCGAGGTATTGTAAATTTTGTTAAAACACTCAGCGCAATTACCACATAAATTAAAACTTTAAATGCTTTTTCTCCATTTTCATATTTTCTTCACTTTCATGTTTTAAGGCTTTTTCTGTATTTGAGATAGAGATTTTTAAGCTTTTTTTTTGGTGCATGTTCTTTATTACATATGTGATAAATCTGCGCATGGAATTAGCATTTAGGTTTTTTGTTATTAAAAAAAAAAAAGTATATGAAGATATGTTAGATTTCATCGTTTTGCACTATATATATATCAGTAAAAAAATCATAATAAATGTAATATTAGATATGTCTAAAAATCCATGTGCAAGTTTGTGTAGTACACATTTGAAAATCTAAAAAAAAAAAAAAAAAAAAGGGCAAAAATATCAATTTTTTTAAAAAGTAGTAGAGATTTAAAAAAATTCAAATTTTTATAAAATTTTTTCAAAATGTACTTTTAGTTGAACATTGAAATTCAGTGAGTTCGCCATTTGAATCATATTTAAAATAAAGAAAATTGTTGAAAAGGGAAACTGTCCCTTAAGTGTTCAGAAATTACCTTAAACAGGGGTCCAGGAGGGCAGGGACGACCCCCTGACAAAAGAGATAACTGCTTCAATTCTTCATTTAAAAAATGACAGTAGGAGCTTACTTTTGTTTTCTTAATTGTTATATGTATGGTTTGGCTTTAATGTTGACATTATGTTGCTACAATGTGAAATGAATACCAACACTGATGGAAAACCTAATCGAAGACATCACCAGTAATCAGGTTACCACTCATTTCACATTGCAGCAGAGCGTATGATGTTGCTACGGCAACACCACTCTCTGGTGCAACAGTTAATTGCCTGTCTCATGATTTATATTATTATCATCTGTGACACTACCTTCTGAGCAATAAATCTTTAAAACAACAATGAGGAAAAAATTAATTACTTTGACACAATAATAATAAATTCCCGTTGTTTTATAAGGGAGAATATAGAATTTCTTTGGCACATGTAACTGGAAAAAAAAAAGGAACTAAATGTAACATTTCGTGAAATTTTACTTTTGGACAGTTTGAAAATAAAGCTTTTACTTTAGATAATGGACATTAATTTCAGAAGAGAAATTATTGTCCTCACCTGATGATAAAACAATATTTTTAAATGGAAACTTACATTATCGCTTGTGAAAATTAAATCTACAATGATTACATGAAAATGACGCCATTTTCTATATACTTTTAGTCGTGATGTTACATTTAAATAAAGGTACTATGGTAACACTTATAGTAAAGGCTTAAAAATTTATATATGAAAAATATGCATTATCTGTTCAAAATGATGCCATTTTTGCATGTGAAAATACAGCGAGTCTGATTTTTAATTGATTTATAAAAATAATGCTCATACCCATTTTTTTTTTTTTTTTTGTGGCAATATAAAAGAAAAAGTTGCATTAGAAAATTAAATAACATTTTTTTAAAATTATAAACTATAGCAGATGGTTGAAAATAGGGCTGAGAAATCTGATAATTGTTTTAAATTTGCAATAATTTTACTCCCGTTCTAAAACTATTGTATGGTGTTGTACATATATAATGTTATCAACATTTAGGTAATTTTAGTCCCCACCCCATCACTTACAATATCATACGTTATCATTCCTCGACACCCCCCCCCCCCCCACACACACACACACCTTAATGAAATCATCATCAATGTTTAAAAATCCTTTTTATTTTTATATGTTTGCGTTTGCATAAAGATATGATTTTACATTTAAACAACTGTATATCAATTAACATCTAACTACACTTACTATTTAAAAAGGTATAAGACTATTTTGATGTAAAGAAAAAATTAAAGCACTAAAACAAAAAATATCATTTGGATTAAAAAAAAAAAAAAAACTTTCCCCAAAAATATCTTATGACAATCAAACGTCAGGTCCCCCCCCCCCCTCCCACACACATTAAAATGATAATTTTATACATGCACAGCCCTTAATTTGTATAAACACTGCAGCAGCAAAAGAAGGTGACATTTCAAAATTCCTCCCACAGTATTTAAAAAACTAATAAGTTGTATTGAAAATACCTTATATTATAAAGAAGCTTTTCTATGAAACCTTTAAACACATAAATGCTAAACGTATTATGTTTGCTTTTCATTACATTGGTTTTTATTTGTCACATATTGTATCCCACAAGGAGTAATAATTCTCCAAAACCCCTTACAAATAAGGATACTGGCTGCACCACTGGTATAAGGAATATACACAAATTATGAAAAATTAGGCATAGATTATGAAATACTCTCCAACAGTAGCTATTAAGAAATTTAATATTTTCATACAATGAAATGAAATATCTAAATGTGCCATTTAAAAACACGTAACTCAGTAAAAATGCATTTTCAGCACTTGATGTCCCCATAACACTTTTTGATGCATTATATTTATTGAATTTCACATTTAAATAGCACCCTCTATAGCGAACATCATTAGCATTTAATAATTACAATGCAATCACAGTATATTTACAAGTGTGACAAGCTGAATTCATAAATACTTTTCAACCATGTTGAAAGTGTTTTTCTCATTTTATATCTTAGCCATTTTTTTTTTATAAAAAATAAATAGATAATTAAAAACAATTCTTAAATCAAGGTTTACATGATAGACAAAACAAGCAAATACCTGAAATACCATTTATAATAAAAATATATAGTCAAATAAAAGACAACAAATCTTTAATAAATTTCTTTTATTTGAAAGTACAAGTTACAGAAACAAAATAAAATTTCTTTATATTATAAATATTATTGAATATAATGATTACTACGTATAATAAATGAAACAATATTAATATGTATCATAATGGTCTATGATAATGACAATGTTTTGCAGAAAACTTTATTGATCTAAAGAAAAAGGTATTTATATTTCAATCTGAAAGGAAGATAATGCATTAGTAAAAATTGAGTAAAAATAAACTGTGTAACTAGCTAAATTGTGAACTATTAAGACAGTTTTTTGGAAAGAAGCGAGATAATCATTTAATAACTTTCAGTTGGTATAATAATTAAGAAGTAATAAATAGTGCATCAAAACCAAAAAGCATGTTCTTGACATACCTAAAAAAAAGAAGGTAATATGGAAATAATAGGATTCCATCTTAAATATGACGTAATCAACATGGCAACCTAGAATCATTACATGTCATGGGATATCACTGAATTAATTATGTACGATAGGATTTAATAGAATGAAGAAAACTTTTATTAATATCTTTTTAAGTTTTGATTTGATTTTCTTAAAATTTGAAATGACTTGACAAAATTCTGCAACGATTATATATATATATTAAATTTCAAACCAAGGTGTTGGGTATTTTTTGCGCTGTTATATGCAGACAGATGGACAAACCTGATGAAGACTATAGGTGCTTCGTATTTATATAGTTACAAACACATCTAAAAAGAGCTTAAAAAACACTATTTCTGTTTCCCTTTCATTCTGATAAAAATAATATTAAAATGACTTGAAATGGAATAAGTAAGGGATTTTAAGGGAAAAAAGTTGTTTTATTTTTTTCTGTATGAGAATAAATAAAATTGTTAATTTCAGAAAATGAGTTCGGGCCCACCCGAGCTCGAAGAATGGTACAAAAATCGAGCCCAAGGCCATATCTCTCATCTCTAGTAGTAACACAAGAACACTGAAACTAAATGTTAAACCAACGGCAATGTTCTTTTCAAAATTCTTATTTGCATTTCAATACTTTTTTTTTTTTTTTTTTTTTTGGCCTGGGCAACCTGAACCTGATGTCTAACCAAATATGTTTACTTTTTATTTCTTTGGTTGCAGTTTTTTTTTCTTCTGAGGGCACTTTTAATTTTGAAACAAGTTCTGAAACTGAAATTTTCCTCTGAAAAACTGCACCTGAAATCAAGGGTAAAAAGATACCCAATTAGACATGTCCCACGCAAAACAGAAAAAATTATTTAAAAATATTCAAAAGCAAATGATAAATTTGCAAAGTTACCATTGGTTTAATATTAGTTTGCAAGCATCTTTCCATGAGAGTTAACATAGTATAATTAATAAATAAACTTAAAATTTCGAACCCAGAATCAAAATAACATTAATTATTAATAACATTAACACTCTTCATTTCACGATTTGCATAGTAATATAAAAAATAATTTAAAAATATGGTACTTTTCTGTTAGTCGGCACAGGCGATAAATCAACAAATATTTTTCCTTTGTCATCATTTGCATTGCATTCACTTAATTTTAAATATAAACCATTCACTCATTTCATTCTAATACATATGTCGCATTTAAATACATGCCTTTCACTCATTTTGATTCAATTGCAGAAAAAAAATATATCAAAATATTGTTTCTAATTTTCATGTGTGTAAAAAAAAAAAGTGTTATTGGAAAGATTTGTACACGAGTGACATAAAAGTACCAAAAATACTCAGAAGTTAAATATAAGTATTAAATAGCTTAACCAGCATGAGTAATAGTCAGTGTAGAATAATTTAAATAGAAAAAATAAGAGAATATGCTTTCCACACGTAGAAGAATTCAATAAAACACACTTATTTATATTACGCACTATACATAAAGGTTATTTTTCCAAAAAAAGCAGGGGGGGACAACCAAACGCAACTAATGCGCAATATGTTTTACTAATAAACATCATTACTTTCCATACGTTATATTTATAAACTGCATTAATTACAACTAAATAAAATAACCAAACCATACAAGTGATAAATTTTATACCTATGGTCATTTAAATTTCTCAAAACGCTTTTGAACTAAATTCTGATTCAGCAGCTATGAATATTATCATTAACATCTCAAAACTAATCTTTTGAGCTAAAAAAAAAAAAAAAAAAAAACATTTAAAAAACTTTTACTTGCTATGCTCACAATTTCTTAGTTAATTCATATTTAAAATAAAGTATGAAGCTGCAGCTTACTTACAAAATATATTATAGGAAAAATGTAAATTTTGTGAGCGAAATCTAAAAGCGTAAAAATCATAAAAGCATGGCTTTATTTTTTTTTTTTTTATTTATTTATTTATTTTTTTTTTTGTTTAATGAATTTTGACCCAAAAATTTAGAAGACTTATTTCAAATTATAGCATTTTATGACACCGGATACGTATTAATTCCAATTTTGATTGTCGTTGAATACTAAGGTCATTCCATGGTAACTTACGTTATAATTTAAAACAATTTACAGCAGTAATTTCAGTAATATAACACCAAAAAATTTTCAAATGTTAAGTTGACATGATTTGTTAATTAAACCTATCCAAAGGCCAATTTGGATAAAAATTACCTAGAAAATGAAAATTACATTTTTTATGGCAACTTACGTTACTTTTTCAGTAATGTCAGTTACCATAATAAATATAACTGGCAGAGTTCAAGAAAAAACACTAAAATTAGGCCATTATCATCTAAATTTATCTTTGAATAGGTTTAATTAACAAATCATGTCAACTTTGCATTGTTAATATTTTTTTTTTCTTTTGCCTTTTATTACTAAAATTACTGAAGTAAACTGTTCTAAATGTAACGTAAGTTACCATCGAATGACCCAGTGAATTAAAAACATTGATTGAGCGAAACAAACAATATCACTTGTTTTATTTTGAAGCTCAGAGCTTTATAAAAATTAATTACAATGTTGACACATTTTAATTAAATTCTAAAATACACCATATGCTCCTGATAATTTCAATAACTTTTACTAATGAAATAAATAATTCATATCACTTCAAAGAATTGTAAATAAACAACCCAAATCACAACAACAACAACAAAAAAAAAAAACAACAACATTAATAATAATACATTTTAGATTAGTTCAACATTAACAAATATTAAATCAAATACATTAGATTATTACATATGCAGCTTAATAATTATTAAACAAATAAAAACCATGATACTATCACAGATAATACATTTTATATTATTTCAATATTAAATAAAATATATTAATAATTAATATATTAATAATTATTAAGCTGATATTAAATTAAAATTATCCAGGTGTACCAAATGGAAAAAAAAGGAGTTAGAAATGGAAGAGATATCATTTGATCATAGTTCACAGCTACGAAGCAATATACATAACCATATTCTCAAATATATACATTATTACTAATTAATTACTGTGCTTAAATTGCTTATTTAACACTGTGATCTTATTTTAGACAAATCTGATAAGTTATTCTAGCTTTCGTGTAATTTCAGAATTTTTTTAAGTCTGAGCGACACATTTTTTGCAATATCAAATCCTTGAAAAGTGTGTATAGGGAGGGAGGTAGAGGTTAACTGCTTCCCACTAACAGAATATTCATATACTCGATGTTTATATAAAACATAGTTTACATATTTACATAAACTACATTTTTTTAATTGATCATTTAACGCCATTTTATAAATTAAAAAAACTAATGCGAAGAAAACATTGATTAAAGAATAAAAGGAATTAAATAATAAATATTGTATTGAGAATAAAGTTTTCTTAGATACAGATTGATTTTGTGAGAAAAATGACGTTATATATAAAAGATAAAACAATGATAAATAAAATACAGAACATGTACTTTTGAGAAAAATGACTTACTTACAATCATCATACACGAATATTATTGAAGATTCATATCTTCAAAAAAAGCATGCAAATCTCATGTAAAAGTTGGGTCAACAGGCAATCGACAAACATTCACATAACTGTTGAAAATGTCCCATTGAAAACATCCTGCAATGTAAATGAATAGAAAAAAAAGAGTATAATAAACTAATAAAAACAACAAAAACAATGTAGAATGCATTTCAAAATCTCTTGTTCTAAGCAACAGAAAATAAATATATAAAAAAACTACATACTTACAGTCAGTCATACAAGTTAGTAATACTTTATTTATACGAGAGTTCCTGATTGATGAATTTTAAGTAGAAAACAACAAAACAGCACATAGTCCAAGAGCATCAGACAATCCACTTTCTTGCAGAAGATCACAAATGGTAGTCACTTATTTTAGAAGACTACACACATGCGATATCTTGAGAGCAAACTTGGTAAAATATGTATTTATCTTGGCACCAGCAGATTCTAATCTCTACTTCAAGTATAACTTTTATAGGTTTGAAAGTTTTTCAAACTCTTTCTGAAAAAAAAAATATAATAATTTACGAACTTTTCAATCGTAAATCATCTCTTGTGGGGAAGTGGAGAGAAAAAATTCATGTTCTAGATTTTACAGTTTTAATATACTACTACTGATTAATTATTAAAGAAAACTACAGAAAGATAAACATATAAGATAAAATTTTAAAAAGAATAAGGGATGGTTTATAAATTATTAATAATAATTATAAGTAAAAACTTTATTTAAAAACAAGTTTGTTCAATTTAAAAAAAGTTAAATTTTATATGTCATTAGAATTTTTTTAGGGGGAGGATAAGAAGCTAAATACAATTCAAAGTCTTCATATTACTTTTTAGATAGTACCATATCATTGTAAAAATTAACACATTTAAAACTGATTAATAATAATGTAAATCATGTATGCAGAGTTTGCTATGATCAGTCAAATATATAAAAATAATAGAGAAAACTTTGGAGTTAATTCAAAATTAATTCTATGGTTAAAAATTTGTTGCTAGTTTTAGGATAAATTAAAAAATTGTCAGTACTAAAAATGCATTGAAATAGAATATCAAATAGATTCCTGAAGGAAATGAAACTATTTATTCACAAAAAAGGGATTACCGTACATTATAATAGAATGACAACCGTATTATATTAATTTGTATTCATATACTATCAAATTTGTTTTAAATTCATGCATATGAAACCAGGTTAATTTTAAAGAATTTGGAAATGAGGAACATAATTATCTATTAACAAATGCATAGGCAGTGTTGTATGTAAATATAGGAAGATGCAAATTAAAGAATTTACGAATACATAGTTTTATAGAGTTTGGTAATATTAAAAAGTAACATAGTTAACAAATTAATTTTAGTAGCGTAGTATGTAAATACATGAAAATAGTAACTTACGATTGTATAGCTTTATAAAAGAAACTTCTACAGTTATGAAACAATGTAAAGAAATGTTTAAAAACATCTGAAAAACCGTTACGTACCTTTAATTTGTAAATCCCTTATTAATTTCAAATAATCTTTAAAATCATAAGCTGTCGTCTGCTTCTTCAATCTTTTAATAAAATGGCGGAATACAGAAAAATGAAGCACGCTGATTGGTTGGGTCTAGTATTTTAAAGCCAAGGCCTAGACCACAGAGACCAAGCCTCGCAGACCACGCAGACCCTCCTAAACCAGGCTAAACCCACGCCTGGCAGACCTCGCAGACCTTGTAGACCTGATAAGCCATAGTGTAAACGCAGCATTACTAACCTTCGCCATTGGTTAACGAACTGAATTGATAACTCCATGGTTTGCCAGTTTTTCGCACGTTGAAGTGAATTAATGTGTGACGTTAGTGTACATCGTAATTTTATATAGTTGAAAATAGTGTCCGGGCAGTGATATGGAAATTTAGTGTTGATAAATTGTGTGATGGGGAAATTGTCTATTAATTTAAGATTTATTTAGTTATATTTCGTATCGAAAATGTTCAGTACATCTGTATAATTATCTAGTGTTCTAGAAAACATGATTAAACCTTCATCTGTGCAGATTGTTTGTCGTAAGTACTTTTCATCATTTTGTATTATGTATCTATATGTGATTTATTTTGAATGACTAGTTAATCCCTGCATATTGCATTGTGTTATTTTTCTTGAAGTTGGATTTTTTTTTTTTTTTTTCAAATTGCATATTTCCAAAATATTCTGATCACTATTCATTTTGACTAATATACTGTTACTGAATTTTGGAAATCTGTGATGCACTTTACTTGATTAAGTGTTTAATGTCAATTTGGACTTTAATTTAAAATTAAAAACATTGTTTTATTTTTTAAAACTCGTCTGGTATCTCTTACAGCTACCTCTCTTCTAATACATAAAAAAGTAAATGTTTTTAAAGTAGGCTTTGAATCTATGTTAAATTTTTTATTTAAATTTTTTCTCTTTAATATACAGTAATCGATTGGAGATAAAAGAAATAATAATAATAAAAAATCCTGACTATTACATAAAATGTGACATTGTAACTTTTAGGAAATGTCAAATATTTAGGGTGATTGTGCATAGGGATTAACTGATTTCAGAATTTTTTTAAATCCTTCTTCATTGGCTTTTAAAAGAAAAGTATTATTTGGTCGAAAATTAGAAACCATCTATTAATAGTTTAAGAGTATTTTTAATATTTGTAATGCATTTTAGTGTACTTTATTAGTTACTATATAATGAAAGTTTATCATTAAAATTTTAATTGTACTACTCATTATCAGGGTTGCCAGATCAAAAATTTCAAATCCTTATCAGGAATTTCATAATGCCTGGTGCAAATTTGGATTTTCTGAAAAAAAAAAAAAAAAACTGAAACTGACAACCCTGCTCAGTATTACATATTTTTCTTTCATAAAATTTCCGGAATTCATGTGTAGAATTACTATTGCCTTTAAAATACTGATTTAGTAATGATGTTATATCAAACATTATCTTTTTTAATTTTGCATATATCCTCTGTTGTGATAAAATTACAAACAATACATTTTTTGCTACATTTCTTTTGTAAACTTGACATATATTGTTACAGAGCTTCCCCCAGAGTTAAAAAAAGACTGGATGCTCCAAGTGGGAAAGGGCACATTTTAGATTCTTAAAGGGATTTTATATTTAAAAGTTCTTTTAAAATTGAAAAGTCAAGGCACTCTTTTCAATGCATAATTTTTTACTATGCAAGCAATTAAAAAAAAAAAAAAAAAAAAAAAAAAGTGTGCATACGAAAACTTTGCTAGACATAGAAAAGACAGTAAGGATAACATTTGTTTAACTGTGGGCAAGAAGGGTGCTATTTTTTGGATGAGGGGCAAGAAGGTGTTGTCTTTTTAACTAAAAAGCATGCAGCATCCATCTGAAACTGTCTGGTGTAAACTCTGGTTGTTATAATAAATTTTTTGTTAATTATTTCTATTGTGGTCTGTTTAACAGCTCTTTAAATTTAAATGGAAGTCAAAAAATGATTTTACTGAAATATTTACTGAAGATAAAATAATTTAGTGATATACACTGGAGCAAAACAAAATCAATCTTGGTTCTATTCTGTTAGCCCGGCGCCAGTGATAAATCAGCAAGTGTTGTTTCCTTTGATGTTATTTGATTTGAAACTTTTCCCATGAATCGTTTCTGACTGATTTACTGTCGACCCCTTCGTGTGAAGTGATTGAAATGTTTGTGTCACATTTTTCATTTTATAATTATGAAAGTTTGGGATTTTCTGAAAACAGAGCAAGAAACTTTAAATTTTTGTACTACAAAACTTGAAAAGGAGGGATTGAATTGTTTCAAAGTTAACCAAAAGTATATAACTTTGTTGATCCTGACATTAGAGTTAAAAAAATTGAAAGGGTTTGGTGTAGCACAAGATAGTGTTTTTAATAAAGGAAACGTAGTATCACCCGTTGTTTTCAACAACACGAGTTACTGTTTCATACTTTCGTTATGGAATAAATTCTTTGTAAAAATATGTATGATAATCACTTGTAATGATGCTATAAAAGTGATAAAATACCTTTATTTAGATTAACATATGTTTCATCGCACAAATGGCAACATTTTCAAAATCATTCTTAATGGAAGTCACAATTTTTTTTTAAAAACTATCTTATGATCTTTAAACGAAGTCTCGTGACATTTTTTATCACATTCTTGTTTTTTAAAATGTTTTGTAAAAATACTTCCACCAAGAACAGATCTTGAAATTCAATTTTTCCTAAGAGGGGAGTATCCCTCCCAACATTTATAAACAGGGCCGTGCGAAAAGAAAACTGCGCCTGGAGCAAAGTTTCAATTTGGTGCCCCCCCCCCTCCTTCCTTCTCTTTCTGACATTTGTCTCAAAATTGACAAAGTGTAAACAGAAATAAATTTTATCGAATAAATATTTCATGTTTATTTTGGGACTAAAGGTTTAATTTTAATTCAAAAATTTCAAACAACTAAATAACATGAGAGAAAAGTGCACTTATTTGTGTTTTATTAGCCCTTTTCATGATGTTCTGTGACAGATTTTTCTCAATCTCTCTCACTTTTTTTTCGTAACCATTTTTTGTTGTCGTTAATATTTGAGTTGGAGAAAACGGGAAAATTGGCAAGGTAAAAATCGAGGACAACCAGGTGTGAAAGAAGTGGTCCCTTTAATCGATAAGTACTGAAAAAGTAAAACAAAAAATATCTGCAGAACATATATAAAAGATGAAAATAAATTATAATTTCAGTACAGTAATTAAGAGAGATAAAAGATACGATATGTTTTAATTAGCAAAACATATAATATCAGGTAGATACATTTGCTTCAATTGATTTTTCTCGCTTTTAGGATAGAAAAATTGTCTATTACCGTAATTTTGGGTGTATAGTCCACGGATCAAACAATCGTGTTTCGACCCAGAAATTTTTAAAAATAAAATAACTTTTTAGATCACGGTAAATATTGGTCTTCAAATACTGAATAAAATTTCTGGGTCCAAACTGAATTGTTTGATCTACGGGCTATACACCGGAAATTATGGTATTTTTTCTGTATTTAAATACTGAATCATACTGAATTCAATAGAAAGTAATCTCAGGCTGCTTAAACCCTCCTGACCCATAGTAGATCTTATGGAGTTTTTACTACTCTCAGTTTACTGAAAGATCTTTCTGCTGAGGTGGTGGTTACTGATAGGCATGAGAAAATCCCGTTGTTTTTATTTAATCCTTTATTTCTCGTTCCCGTGATATTCACAGGCTGTGTCTTTTATTCAAATTGTTTGATTCCCACCAGTTTTATAAAACAGTGTAATTGGCTTTATTATGATATGATTTTATCTGTCATTAAATAAAGTTAATTTTTTTTTTCTTCAAAAAAGTGGTGCCTATAAGCAATTTGAATTTTTAAACCGTAATTAAATGCGACCGTTAAGGGGTTAATGTTCCTCTATGTTTTTGTAATCTGTTAAATCAAAATTATGGAGCAGTTGAAGAATTTCTAAATGATCTATTTCACAGAAGCTCTCTTTCAATGGTTGAAATAATATTTTTGCACTTAAAACCTCGCTTAAGGGCCCTGATCAGTAACATTTGAGATTTCCCTCTCCCATGTTAAACGAATGGCCGTGGAATGCATTCGTATTTATCAAATAACTCGTCAGAAAATTAATATTTTTAACTAATTTTTTCTCTATGCTCTTCTTAAAAGGTGTCGCTTTCCGTTTTACATGACAAAATAATTCTAAAATAAATACTTATTTTTTAATTTAGTGCTAAAGTCTTAAGAACTAAGCGAAATGTGTTCAACATTATATAATTTAAAAACTATTTGGAGTTTTAAAATTTTGAAAAGAATGTAAGAAAATTTTTGTCCTCATCTTTTAATACAACCAAAAAAATTTTTGCGTAAGTTTATTTAAACTCCAGATATTTGATAAATATTGGAAATTTTTCTCCCCCTCCCATTCCATTCATCAAAACACAGGAAAAAGAAGAGCTTGACCTTTGACACGTCACGGCGAGTGATTATTTACGCTCTATCAAACAAGTGGGGGAATTCTGTAGTGGTATAGTATTGTAAAATATTTTTTGTTCTGATTATTTTTAAAAAGAGAAAGTGGTAGTTGGAAAACTGACAAAATCGATTCTTTTATAAATTCTTTTATAAAATTATCAATCGCGTAAAATGTCTAAATTGCATCGTATCATGTTTATATGAAAACGACTGTTCTGTTGAATTGTTTATCATTTTTCTTCCATTTCCGAAAGAAACTATAAAATATTTAATTTTGTATGAAATTGTAAATTTCAAACTATAAATTCTTTGTAGATTTTTCAGCCGCGTAAAATGTGTAAATTGCATCGTATCGTGTTATAAAAATGACTGTTCTGTTGAACCCCTTATTTTGTTTTTTCCATTTCCGAACGAAACTATAAAATATTTAATTTGTATGAAATTGTAAATTTCAAGCTATAATTTTTTTGTGGATTTTTCAACCGCATAAAATGTGTAAGTTGCATTGTGTCTTATTTATGTCAACAACTGCTCTTTTGAATCCTTCAGCACTTTTTCCATTCCTGAAAGAAATTGTAAAATATTTAATTTGGTATGAAATTGTAAATTTCAAGGTATAAATTTCTTTGCATAATTTTCAATCGTGTAAAATGTGTAAATGTCACTGTGTCTTGTTTATATGTAAATGACTGTTCTGTGGAATCCCTTATCATTTTTTTCCATTTCCAAAAGAAACTATGAAATATTTAATTTTGTATGAAATTGTAAATTTCAAGCTATAATTATTTTGCGGCTTTTTCAATCGCGTAAAATGTGTGAATGGCATCATGTCTTATTTATATGTAAACTGCTGCTCTGTTGAATCCTTCAGCACTTTATCCCACTTGTAAAGTGCATGCTGTATTATAAATTGTTCGTTGATTTTTCAATTGCGTGAAATATGTAAATTATATAATGTCATATTTATATATAAACGGCTGCTCTGTCGAGTCCCTCGACGCCTTTATCATTCTCGAAAAGAATTGTAAATTGTTTAATTTAGTATGGAAGTGCAAAGTTCAATCTATGTTATAAATTCTTTGTATATTTTCCAATTTGTGAGAAATCTGTAAATTTCACAAGGTCTGATTTATACAAAAAATGACTGATCTTCTCACCTTTTTTCAAATCTCAAAAGAAACTTATATAATGTAACATACTTATAATTAAGAGTATATATAAATGCATGAGTTTTTTTACCCAAACGAATCTTGGATACAAACTGTGCCCCCTCCCCCTTCTTTTCTACTCTGCATATTTTGGACTCCTGCAGGCTACGCCTTCCCCGGCCCCTAAAAAATCGAATTTGCATTGCAAATTCGTATAAAGGTGAAAAATAAAAAAATCACATCCTATATATTAGATAGATAGCAGTTATATGGGATATTAAATATCTATTTTTTTAATATAATTAAATTATAGTTATTTATTTAAAAGGTAACAGAACTGCATTAATAATATGAATGTACTAAAAATGTATACTTATTTCGGTATATTTTAATTGTGTTAAATGTATAAATTTGTAAATAAAATATATTAAAATTTGCAATAAGCTCTTCCTGTTTTTAGATTATTTTAATTTTGCGAATTTTTTTATTTATAAATTTTATAAATACTCAATTTTTAATATGTGACATACTCAAAATAGTTCCGATCCAAATGTACTCAAAATTGAGAAACACATGTACTCATTTTTGATCCCATGGTTGTGTTCAAATGTGAATCGTTATGCACTGCCCACCTGAACCTACAAATGAAAGTAAAAATGTACTAACATTTATTTTCCATTTTAAATTATTAACAAGAAACGTTTAATTGATTACTTATTAAGAAAAATAGTAAAATTATTAGCAAAATACTCAAATCGAATATTTTTATAAAGAGCTTTATTTGTAAGCAATTTTAAATTATTTTAAAAATACTGTGCATAATTTGTGTACACTTCTTAATAGTGCTGTCAGCTGACATAGCAAAAAACAATACAAAACAAACATGGCTTTTTTGTTAATTGTGAGCTTTATAAAGTCTACAGTGATTTATTTCCACCATTTTAGAGGATATTCCTTTCTGTCGGTTATTTTTCTTAAGATATTAAGATTTTTATTTTTTTCATCTGAAAGGTAAAATTTATATTTTTTAGTAATTTTAAAATTTTGTCATTATTTTAAAATGTAACAACATACATATCCATTAAACTGTGACTAGACAGTACCCGAGAAAGAACTTCTGAAGAATTTTTTTTTGGGGGGGGGGAGGGGGGGGGCGAATTATCTTTTTGAGGCAATTTTTAGGCCAAATATTTTTTCAGAAGAAAATAATGCTTTAAACCTCCGGCGTCCTATTCGGTTATTCGGCTAAACCATTGTTCGTTGCATCACCAATAGTTTAAAAAAAATCCCTGCTGGCTCGGCCTACAGGATCAGGTAGATTTCGAAGTTACTTACTGATTGCACCCAACAAAAACTAAACCATGATTAGAGATAAACACACTTTAACAATTTTATCTGGCCGCTTTTGACGAGTTTTCAATTTAATCTAAATCTTGATATAGGAGGTGGTTTTATCAGAGGCAGTATTCAAAAAATATTTTTCCGTGCTCAACAACTCTAAATTTTCTAGCACATTTTCAGATTCATTTTTAAAAGTAAAAACATGAAACTTGCTGACGTGATTTTTTAAGACATTTATAAGCGACCTATGTTTTTTTTTTTTTTTTTCGTTCAATTAATTAGAACTCGATTTATAAAGAGTTATTTTCTCAGTAGGACCATATTTTTCATTTCCAACATGCAATCGCTTCGAGAAATTCGGTTCAAAATGCCCACTTTGACATAATTTTTTTTTTTAAATATAGTCTGCCTCTATCAAAAAATCGACCATTACGGCACATTTATAGTTTCTGAATAAGAGAACATACCAATTGAATGCATTTGAAAACAAAAATGAATTTAAAAATTAGTCAGAAAATAGGCAGTTTGGATTTGAGTACATCCTTAATAAGATATTTTTTTCTCCAACCTCTATGTATTTTTAATTTGTTTTTGCTCTAAGAATTGGTCCTATCAAAAACTTGTCAACATAAAAGTTGTAGATAATATGAAGATATATAATAAATTAATGCGGATTTGATATCTTGTGAATTGATGAAGTTATGGATTTTTTTCTTCAAGTCCCCTTTTTGTTTCCGTTTTACCTTGTTTTTGCAGTAAGAATTGATCCTATCAAAAACTTGTCAATATAAAAGTTGTAGATAATATTAAGACAATTTATAATAAATTTAATTGGATTTGATATCTCGAGAATTGACAAAGTTATGAATTTTTAGTTCCCAAACACCCTATTTTTTGCGCCCCTTGAGCCCATTTTTAGTTTTATCAAAAATCTGTCATGCATAAATTTTTGGCCCATTTTTTAGAAGTAATAATTACTTTAAACTGATTCGATATGTATTATAATTAAGAAATTGTGGGTTTTTTCATTTTTCCCAAAACCCCTCCCTATTTCCACCCCCTTTGTCCAATTTTGCCCATTAACGAACCTGACCGAGATTTTATGCCCCTTTATTTTCTGAATCAGTTTGAAAAAGATTTATGCAGAATTATGGAAGTTATCGTGTCCAGAAAAAAGTGATATTATATAATTTTTTTTTACTGGTGTCTGGTTTTGGGATCTAGGGATCATGATCAGTGTAGATCTGCAAAAATTTTTCAGAAATTCCAACATAGGTTAGATTCCAATAGGTGGTAGTATTTCATACGAAATCCACCTAAAAAAATAAATAAAATAAAGCTCGTTTATCGACTGGTTTTAGTCAACAAAATTTTATAAAAGTAGCACATGAGAAAAGCATATGCGAATATTTTTTTAAATAAAATCTTGCTTATAAAAAAAAAAAAAAATGCTTAAAATTTAAACACATAGGTTTAACCCAATTATATGATATTAGAATTATTATTAATATTACTTTGAAAATATGTATAAAGAGGTTTTTAGTGTGCAAATAATATTTACTACAGTTTATTACTGTGTATTAGGCCTAAAACTTATAAACCTGTCGAAAACCGAAAGTCGAATTTTTTCATGAATGCAATGCTTTTTTCTTCTAAAGATAGAAGAAAGAAAAAATATATAAGTTGAAACAGGGTTGTTATGTTTAAAACATGTTTATTAAAGAATCATTTGATATTCAAGTTGCACGCTTTATTTACGCAAAAAATACATCATTTTCATGTGTGGAACATTCAGAATTTAAAAAGATGGTGTCGAGTACGAAACCTGGCTACAAACCACCAAATCATCATGAAATAGTCAGGCATATTACTTGACAAAGTGTATGAATCTGTGCTGGAAACTTATAAAAATGATTTAAGAGAACAGATTGCTTGTGCTGCTCTTGACAGATGGAGTAACATTCACAATGAGCCAGTTGTAGGAATTACAGTATCTTGTAAAGGCCAAATTTACTTAGTAGATTCAATTAATACATCTGGCCATCCTCATGAATTTAATTATCTTTGTGAGCTTGCAAGTATTGCCATAAATAAAGTAGAGGAACGCTATGGTTGTTTTATTGACAGCTTTGTAACAGACAGTGCTGCCATGAAGATGAGAAATTAACTTAAAAAGATTGAGAGACATAATATGAATATTTTAACTTATGGATGTTCAGCTCATGCCTTAAATCTTCTAGCAAAAGACAATAAAATCTCTAATATAAAGGCTCAAGTTTTGATATTATTAAATATTTTCGAAATGATTATTTTACTTCAGCAAAGCTTTGGGAAACAGTTGCTAAAAAGTTTGAGTTACCATCAGGTGTCAGGTGGAATTCCATGTTGGACACAATGGAGTCTTACATAAGCAATTGGTCACAAATTTTCAAAATTTGTGAAGATAATCGAGAGAAAATCAATTCTGATATTTCTAAGAAAGTCCATAGACTTGCAGTTAAAAAGAACTGTTGAAGATTATATCCAAAGGCTCAAACATATTGCAATTTCATGTGACAAAGCTCAGAGTAATAATTGTATTATTAGTGATGTAGTTGAAGTTTGGAAAGATTTTAAAAAAGAAATGTCAGAAATATGTGCTGCTAGTAATCTTACCATGATTACAAAAAAAAACATTGAAAAAGCCATAGAAGACAGATATGAAATGGCCATGACATCTGTACATTTCTTGGCAGACATTACTGATCCATGCTTTAAAGGAGAATCACTTACAATTGATGAGACAGAAAAAGGCATGAACCTTGCAGCCGAATTATGTCCTGAACTAATTCCTATAATTATAAACTATAAAGCTAAGTCAGCTCCATTCTCCAGTTATATGTTTGACGCTATTAATAATAATGCAAAAAAAAAAAAAAAAAAAAAGATATGCTGTCAGTTACCAATCATAAATTCGCTGTTCAAGAATCAAATAAAGTGCACAGTTTTGTAGAAATAACACCTTTATCTTGGTGGATAAGCTTTGAAAAACACGTCGATAAAAATATCATGCTGATCACAAAACAATTACATACAGCTGTGTGTATCGTTTAGAAAGAGTTTTCGACTTTTGGCTCTGTGCCGAGCAAAACTAGAAACCAGTCAGGTGTTGATAAGGTTGCCAAGCTTGTTACAATTTTTAAGAACTTAATAATTAAAGATGTTTTAGTCTAGAATAAAAAATTAATTTTTAATTAATGTTTGGTATTTATTAAATAATTTTTTTCTCATTTGCTGTTTTTTGAAAATATTTTCATCCTTTATATTTAATTTAATAATTTTTGCTCGCTTTAATCAAAATTGTGCTGTTGAATCAGAAAAAAAACGTTTTAAACGTTTAAAACATGTTTTAAACAAAAAAAAACACGTTTTTTGTTTTTTTCTAAAAAAAAAACATGTTTTTTTCCAACCCTGATTTGAAATAGGTATTTTAAAAAAATAGGGAGTGTGACCATCTATGAGTTTTCATGTTATTTCCTTTTATTCTACTGACATGCCGAGATTAAATAATTTGAACAAATATTATATATACCTCAATTGTCTTCATAGTCATTTCTGAATTATAACATGCAATAATTGTACATTTTAATTGAAAGACAGAAAGAAAAAAATTGTTAAAATCAAACTGTGCACTAAAGAATACATTTAATATAATAATATTACATATAATATAATAATTTCTCCCTTGTTTAAAATGCAATTGTGACTAATACTATATTAATTGATATTTTATGATATAATATGATGTCTTCGATCATAAGTGAAAATCATTATAAAAAATTAAAGACCACGCAAAAAAAAAAAAAAAAAAAAAAAAAAAAAAAAATTACAATCACTCATACATGAGGTAATTACTTGTACCAAATCATATAAAATGAAAATCAATATAGGTTTTGCCATAACTCATTTTGCAAATCTACATATATGTACAGAAAATTTTGTGAATGCTGTGTAGTTCTCACACTTTTCTTTGGAGTCTGTGTAAATGCGCAAACTTTTAAATTATAATAAAAAAAACTAGTCAGGAAAAAAATCATTCCATGTCTTACTTATAAAAACTGAAAAAGAATTTAGAAATATTTTTCCTATACTGTCCAAATCTCCCTACCGCTGGGGTCATAAATTTTATCTACTGACCGGGGAGGACTTCGCGGTAATTATAGTATCCGACTACTTGACAGGAGTTGGGGGGGTTGGCATCAAGCTGCTATCTTGGAGAAATGCGAAATCTTTTCTTACTGACCAGGGCTCTTAACAATTCAGGTCCATTTAAGTCAGCAGTAAATTTATTTGCAAGCTCCATGCAATATTTACTTAACAGATTTTTGGTAACTGTTTTTAGATCCGCACCAATCAGAAACTCAAAATCTTGTGATACATTTCACAGTTTCGGGAACCTCCAGTTCAGTTGCTCGATCCTTGTGTAAAATGCCTCCAGGAGCTTCGTAGTGATCCTTGAACTGGGGAGTACACTGGTGAAAACAATTAAAGGGACAAATGTTTTTTTTTGCAATAAAAAAAAAAAAAAAAAACTAACAAAGCAAATAAAACCAAACTTGGCCAAAATATCATCCGATATAAAACCAATATATGGGAAAAGAAAAATGGGCACAACCTGCACCCTAAATAAGGAATCTGGTCATGTGTCCAGCACAGCAGCTGACCGACACCCTGTCAGTCAGAGAAAAACATATCTAATAGGGTGTATTTGGTTCGGTGTGATAGGGTGTATTTAATTGCAATCGCCTGTAACAGCTACACAACTCTCACATACTCTCGCACCAAGGCACCCTAGAGCTCATCGATGGTCGTTGGAGCTGGTCTTTGAGCTGCCATTGATCGTCCAAGGGCGTCCCATATGTGTTCGATAGGATTAAGGTAATGGGACATCGCAGGTCACTCCATTCGTTGAATATCGTCCGATTCGAGATATTCGTTCACCAACTGAGCCCTATGTGGAGGGGCGTTATCATCCATAAAGATGAAATTTGGTCCATATGCTCCACGGAAAAGTCTCACATATGGTGCAAGGATCTCGTCCCTATACCACTGACCTGTCAGAGTACCTCTATCAAACCCATGAAGGTTGGTATGCGCGTCTGCCATGATGCCTACCCAGAGAATCAGGCCACCTCTACCATAGTGATCCTTTTCGACATTGTTAGAGGGCCGATATTGACTCACGGGGTTCTCTCCAGATGAGAACATGTCTCAAGTCACTGTCTGGACTGAATTGCGACTCATCACTGAAGAGAACCTGCCATCAACTATCTTCTGTCCAAGACAGGTGTTCTCGGCAACATGTTAGACGGGTTATTTTTTGTTCTTCACAGTCAAAGTGATGCAGACTACAGGGCACCTGGCATACAGGCTACCTGCATTAAGTCTCTGGATGACTGTTATTCGTGAAATGGATGTTCCTGTTGCATTATACAGGTGACGAGACAGTTGTGTTGCTGTCGCGGACCTATCCCATTTGGCTAGAAGTCTCAAATAACAATCTTCAGCCACCGTTGTTGCCCTTTTGCGGCCTTGACCAGGTCGGCGGACCACTGTTCCTGTCTCTGTGAACTGTTTCCACAGAGTGGACACCACATTTCTCGGAACACCGTAGTCATTACAACAGGTAGCCTGTGATTGGCCGGCCTCGAGTCTTCCAACAATCCGTCATATTGTGCCATCATCTAGACGATGACAACTAGCCATACTAACGATGGGAAATTAAAAAAACGAGGATTGGGTTATGCTACAAGCTTCGGCGGTCAAATGAGATACCTCTGCACAAACGCGATTACAGCACCACTGCCTTATGATGACACAGACATGGCAGGTGTGTCCGCGAGGAGCTTAACTATCATCTGATACCTTATTTCTGTATAGGGATAACTTATTTTGTTTTGTTTTTTAAAAAAACCGTTTGTCCCTTTAATTGTTTTCACCAGTATAGTCCAGATCAGAGATATCAAGCTCATTTAAAGTTTCAGGCCGTTTTTCATGTTGTTATACCTTATGTGCAGTAGCGTAGCATGAAAAAAAATCAGGGGTGAGGCGACTTTTTAAAACAAAACATTAATAAACAAACAATCATAAGTTTTATAAATTGTTCAGCAAAAATTATATAACTTTATTTAAAGGTTAATTTTAAACTAAAATCTGTCATAAAAAGAAAATTTTCACTTTTTAGGTTTTTCGTGCTTAAAAAGTAAAAACAAAACCTTTCTAAGATTACTCATGTATGTATCTGCCGTCTGTCACAGCCATTTTTCTTGAAAGCTATAGAACGTGAAAAGTTCAAACTTGCCAGAGTTATAAAGGCTATTGAACCACATCTTTATAGATTATTTACAATGCACAAATATGTTTAGGAAAAATTTAGGGGGGCTAAAATTAAGTTACTTGTTCAAGAGATCTCGTAATATCGAACTCAAAAATATACTTATTTTAATTTTAGGTATTTTATTTTCAGAGATAATCATCAAAAATGTACTACAAAAATATGACCCCCCTCCCTATTTACGAATCTAGACAAACTAAAATTATGAAAAAATTAGGGGTAGAAGATGTTTATTAAAATCTTATAGGAAATTTATAGTGATTATCCTATAGGGGAGAGTGGTAATTAATGGGGCAATTTTCAGTTTTTAATTTTTTCTAATAATTTTTTTTTTGCTCAGAATTGGCTTTTCAGTTACTTTACTTATTTAGTTATATAAAAAAGTCATAAAAATTGGATTAGAAAATGTCTATAATGAATGATAATAGAAAATAAAAATATAGAAATTTGGCCCATTCATCCCCACCCATGGGGTGAATGGGCCATTGAAGGTTGTGAAAGGGCCACTAAATGAATTCAATGAAAAAGTGTGGAATTAATCTTTTATTCACTAAATATGACAAAATGAATGGTACTTGACATGATACGATCAAAGCATACGAAAATATTAAGTAATACACAATGCTTATCAAAATTTATGAACATCAAAAGTGATAGTATTAAATCACTTAATTGTAGCAGAAAAAGAACAAAATAATGAGATTATAAGAACAAAAGAACATAAAATCTACATAAAAATAATAGATAATACACATTATGATTTAACGAAATTTATATTTTTCAAAATTAATATTAAACGACATGGTTGTAACAAGGTTGGAACTGCCTATTAATTGACTATTTAGTGTAAATTTCTGGTATTATTTATTCTACCCATCAGAAACAATTCTAGTTTTATATCAAATGGAAAAATACTGGTAGGCGTAGTCAACAGCTGGACAAATTCACCTTAATCATTTATACAATTTAACTTATGTTTTTAATAAATAAGTGATATTTCTTAGGGTGAAAATGTTCAAATTATTTTTTAGACATCACTATAAATCTATTCTAACTAGACAGTAATTTAATCTAAATCCATTACAGTCAGTTATGTTTCATATTAAAGAGAAAAAAAGAAAGAAAAACCGTATTTTCATGATCAAAGGTGGCCCATTCAGCCCCACCTATACATCTGGGATGGGATATATTCAGACTTTTTTAATACATTAAATTCAAATATCTTAATACATCCTAAAATTAGTTTACAGATATGCAAAGACTTGCTAATACACATATCTGCAATGAAATAATAGATACTTTTTATCTTATTTATTTTACTGAAAAGGGGAAAAAATTACTTTTCAATCAGATTCTTGACCATCCTACTCTAGCGGGAAAATGGCTTCTCCCAAACAATGGAAAATTTGATGAGTTTGGTAGAACAAATTGCTTTATCTGTTGGTAACATCTAAAATAATTTTATGCAAATATTTTTTCATATTTTGTTAATGGCCCATTCATCCCCATGGGCCATTCATTACCACTCTCCCCTACTTGGGGAACGAGGAACTTGACATTATTGAATATACTGGGAGCGTTATACTTCCGCGACAAGAAGTGCGTTGACTATTTTAATAAAATCTCACTCGATATCTGTTTTTTTCCCCAAAATTTTAATGCAAAAATTATTCATTGACTAAATGAAACAGATTTAAATTATAATTTGTCACTATTATGATATGTATATATTAAATTTATATAAAAATGTATTTATTCGCTTTGGCGAAATTTTGGCGCTAATGAACATGCATTGTACAGAAATTGCAAACGTATTAGAGATAACGTCTCCTGCATCTCCCCAATTTCTGGTGAGTTAAGAGGTAATTACTTGAAGTTTGCGGTTTTTAATCTGCAATATATATTTTTTATTTTTGAAACATGGATACCAAGCATGACAATAAAATATTTAAAACAATAAAAAATGCAAAATAAAATGAATGGAAAAGTGTTTATTTATAATGCTGAGGTTGTAAAAAAAAAGTTGAAGAAAGTTATTCTGCTCCAATATGAATATTTCCACTTAACAGAAACATAGGCATATGCAGGGGGGGGGGGGGGCTCTAAATCTTTGAAAAAAGTAAGAATTGTTAAAAATATTACTGTTTAATACTTTTAGTTTTATTTGTTTTTTCTTTTTTTCTTTTCTCTTTAAATCCTGATAGAAATTTATTTCTGAATATTAAATGTTATTTGTTAAATTTTGAAGTTAGTTTTTATTTTCATATTTATGGTTATAGGCAATATTAGAAAAAAAATTGCATAATCATGCTAATGTAGTACAAGAGTTTTAGCATACATATGAGATTGAATTACAAATAAAGGGATAATAAAAATTAAGCTTAAAAGTTTATTTTACATATTTTTATAGTGTATATATGCAGTAATTTGTTTCCCTTTAGATTTGTTTTCCTTCTTACATTCAATATTTTTAAATATATCTTAAACAGGGTTTCAGGAGAGGTGGCCCTCTCTAACGAAAATGAAATTACTGTTCAATTGTTCCTTTTTCTTTCTTTCTTTCTTTTTTTTTTTAAATGCCAGTAGATATTTATTTTTGAATATTTAAAATTTTTTATTTATTAAATTTTTAAGTTTCTCTTTATATTGATATGTTTTAAAAATTATCTTGCGCGGATGTTTTGATTAAATAAAATTATTAGTTTAGCTTATGTCATCTCCATTGTTAAAGAATGTGGTCAAGGCTGCGGATCACAGTCATACACATTCTAAAATCTTTCCTCTCTCTGGATTTAGTGCTGCCGGCACCCATTCAGCGAATTGCTATTTGCTATTTATAGTTATAAGCAATATTTAAAAAAAATTGTATAATTATGCTAATATAGTACAGAAGGTTTAGCATGAATATGGGATTGAATTACAAATAAAGGAAAAATATGTTGTTTGTTTACGTATGTTGATGAGATAACTTTATATCATAATGTGGATGATTCAGATATTCCAGTCACATTTGCATTAGTTTAAAAAAAACATTTTTCAACGAAAAAATTATGACTCCCGTACAAAATAATAAAATTATAGGTGATGTTAAACTGAAAGCAGTATATGTTTATTTTTTTCCTTTCAACTTATTTTAATTCTCAAGATTACTTTCAAAGGTGAAATGTTCTTGGAAAATAATGTATGTTATTATAATTTAAACAATTTGCCTTGGTGATAAATTGCAAATAACCAATTGTATTTAATCTTTCAAAGAATGACAAAAAAAGAAATCTTTGAAATAAGGATTTTGCAAACACAATTCAAAATCAATTTTATGTCGGCGAAATGAGTGCTACATCACCTGAGGTTGCAACCATATTAAGCCAGGGGATGTAAATAAGCAGGATCAGGCTTTCATCTACTACCTTCATAGTCCTTCCCCAAGTATAGGTCATACTACAGTTTTTGAGAAAATCACATTTTTTCGTTACATACAAACTTTATTTTGCGGGCATTCAGCAGGGCAGTTGAGATACATATCAACGCGAAATCATCCAAAGATTGTTGATAATGATTTTCGAAAAAAAAAAATTGTCGGTAATTAGCCAAGATATTAAATACCTATCAAGAAAAACATGGCACGGGCCAAGGCGGCGTTGCAACTTTGTGGCCCCTTTTTAGAGCGCGCTTGGCTCAATACCACGTTTAAACTTAAATTCATTATACAGAACCATTTGTTGTAGAACTCGCACTTGGCTGATTATTTAATCAAGCTATTGGAGTAGGAGGGAGGAGTGATGACACTCAAATATGCTATGATAATTAACATATAGGTATAATGATTTCCATAAATTATGAGTGTAACAATTTCATAAAAGAATTTAATGATTATTTTATGAAATAACTAAAATATGATTAGAAACATGTTTTCACAATTGGTCAGAATATATAGCGTAGCCAGTCTCTATCAAATGAACCTGAATTTATCTCTCTTGCTGTTGTAGAGGAGATTACATTCCTGAAATTTTTTAATTTGCGAATATGCTAATTATTATTTCCTTCAAAAATAAACAAATGGAATAAATACAAATTAAATGAGGTTCAGAGACTCAAATGCAATTAGAAACCAAAATTTTCATGTTAGATGCACAATTTCTTTTATGATCTTGCACTCATGCTGTCATGACAGTTTACTGCTCGAATGAGAAATCTAATACGGCATATAAGAATTAATTCTTCAACATTTGCTTTAAAAATTTTGAAGTAAAAGAACATTTATGTATCTATCGATTCCCTCAAGAATAATTGTTTTAAAGTACGTATTTATAAGATACAAAATTAGCAAAATAATAATTTTTCAACTTTTCACATTTCTGTATAAGTTTTGATAAATAAATGGCAGATTTACCAAAAGGAAGAATTTCTATTTTCAATAAATTTTTATTTCTTAAAAAAAAAAAGAAAGAAAGAACAAGCCCCTCACAAACAGATAAAATTTATAATCGTTGTGGGTGAGAGGGGTGCGATTTTCATACATGATATAAAGGTAGACCTGCCAACCTTTGAAAATGAGAAATTGTAGCACACAAAATTAAAATTCATCTGGAGGTTGGCTGGATGTTTTTTCGTGTTTTCCAGCCATCTTTTGACATTCGTAAAAGGAATAATCTTTCAACTTCATAGTAAATTTTTTCCTCTAAATTTTTATACGATTTTTAGAGTTTCTTCTCGTTTCAAAGTGGTTTTTTTTATATATATATTTGTAAAAGGAGCCTGGTTCCAATTTTTTAGCCCAGTGCAGTAAATTTTGACGAACTTCACGATTTTTTTCCCGCGATCATTTCAGGATATTCACAATTTTTTTCCCCACAATCGTAATTCGCTTTTTTCTATCACGATTCTTTGTTAAAATCCGCACATTTTACCACGAACTTTAGACAAAATTAGCATTTTTTACCATGATCCTTTGACGAAATTAGTTTTTTTTTTCTGCGATTGTTCTGTGAAATTTGCTTTTTCCTACTGATCTTTCGATGAAAATTGCATTTTCTTACTGATCTTTCGATGAAAATTGCATTTTCTTACTGATCTTTCGATGAAAATTGCATTTTCTTACTGATCTTTCCATGAAAATTGCTTTTTCTTACTGATCTTTTGACGAAATTAGTGTTTTCTTTCTGCGATATTTTGATAAAATTCACGTTTTTATCACGATCCTTTGACAAAATTAATTTTCTTCTGCAACCAATTGACGAAATTGATTTTTTTTACACGGTCATTTATCAAAATTTGTGATAGTTTATCCCAACCAATCGGCAAAATTTTTGATATCTTTCTGCGACCAATTAACAAAATTCACTACTCGTTTCCGCGACCTTTTGACGAAATTTAATATTTTTCCTTCAATAGTTAATCGAAATTCGTGATTTTTTGCGCAATCTTTTGACAAAATTTGCAATTTCTTTCTGCACTCTAAACGAAAATTTTATTCAGCGACCAATTTAAGATAATTGCTATTTGTTTCTAAAATCTTTGACAAAATACCTGATATTTTTACACTATCATTTGAAGAAAATCTCATTTTTTTTCGCGATTTGATTCACGAATTAATTTGGAGAAATTCCGCAAAAGAAAAAAATTCACGGACTTCCAAGAAATTTCAAAATATACGCGAAAAAGAATCATAGGCCTGTGAAAGAATTTGCAAGGGGAAATACTGCACAGCATTTTTCATTATACAGGACTTTCCTTTTCCGTGCGCAAATCATGCGATTTTGCACAATATTTCAAACCTTGCTTCTCAAAGAACCACCTCCCTCCCCCCAACAAAAATTCTTAAAATTGCACCCCTGTTTCTAAGGAAGGGAATTCCTGTATAAATATTTACAGAAACACTATTCATTCGTGGTACATAAAGAGGGTTTTATGTTAAAAAGTTTGTTTTGCAGCCCAGATTTTTTTTTCCATAAGGATTTTTTAATGTCCGAATTTTCGGACTAATGACCAATTTTTTAAAGCTTTCGGAAATGAATACTTTGACATTTTGGGAAATTTTGGAACAGATCCACTCCTGAAAAATATGCTGCGTGGGATGAAAATTGCAACAAGAAACAAAAAATGCATTTGTGTTTTTTGCAAAAATTCGTAGTTTAAGACCGATTTTCGTAGCATCATAGTTTATAGGTCCAATTCGTAGTAACTACGATTTTTTCGTAGCAGTTGGCAGGTCTGTAAAGGGGACGCAGAAGATTAAGAACCACTTCAATATGATATCACAAACAAATGTCTATTATAAATTCCTCAAATTTAAAGATCTCAATGAGAAGTAAATGTGAACTTATTTATATAATCCAAGGAAAGCTGTAGATCCAATAAGCAAATGATATTTCTAAATGAAATAGAACATTCTATACTAAGAAAGACCTAAAACAAGTTTTAAAAGTTACGAATTCCTTAGTCAGAAATTTTTTTGGGGTGTAGCATAGGTGACAATGCAGTAAATTTGAAATGAAAAATGTATGTATTTTCATTAGGGAAAAAATTCCCGATATGTATACATATATATATTTCTTTTTACAAAGAAAAAAGAATGACAGAGAAAAAAATTCTGGAAAATAATCTAAGACCAAAATAAATAAATAAATGAACTGTGGTCGATATTATAAATTTGGCGCCCCCTCAATTTCCGTGCCCTGCCTACTTTGCCCCCCCCCCCCCCTTTCGCATGGGGCTGTTTATAAATGGAGGGGAGTTGAGCTATTTGGGAAGGAGATAAAAATCTTTAAAACCCACTGTTATTTTACAAGCTATTTAAAGAATTACATTAATGCAGACATGACAAAATACCATTGAAGCAATTTAAATCAACAACTCAGAATAATTATGCAAAATGGTTTTTTTATTTAAAAAAGGAAGAAAGTCAAGCTTTTATGCAGTCTATTTTTCAGCTTTCAACCAAAAGTCATGGGTCCATAACAATGGGGTTATTAAATGAATTTTTGAATTTAGATTTTATTCTATTTTCGACCCTGAATCCTCTTTCACAAGGTAAATTTGTGACAGACAGCACAAGCATAACATTTATAACTTTGGAAAATATCGGAATCGTATGGTTATGCTCTCTTAAAAAAATTTCATAAAACTTTCCAATATCTGACGTGCCTTTATTTTTAACTACTTGCATGAACAATGGATATTCGGTGATGGCATGATTAATACCCATTTCTGAACGAAATTGTTTTATTATATCCTGAATGGAATTACAGTCAAAACCTGACTCCCTAGTATTTTCTTTGATTGAACAAGCTGCTATGGATTCAAGTTTTAAGCAAAGTCCAAAGTTTGAAATGGAAATCGTCGATTTATTTCTCCTATTACATGAGAAATGTTGATTAACTTTAAATTGTCAACTAATTTCTGTGAATTGCAAGGATCAACTAGATGGGTGTTTCTAAATGTGTTTAATTAGAGCTCGGAATTTTTTTTCATATGAGCACCACAAGATCTTTGCAGTCCTTCTAATCTTATTTTTGTTTAGTACTAAATCTAGAGCAATTTGGCAGAGCGCAGCGCCCGGTGACACTTACTGTCCTTTTTTGGTATACCTGTTTGTATGTTTTCCTTTTTCTGTTACGGGGAATAAAAATCGCGAAATATGACAATTGGGCGTAGGAAAAAAAATCTTAAGTTTTGTCGATCGTTCAAAGGAGGAATATCGTGACATTCGTCAGTCTGTCACAGGATAAAACTGTTAATTTTGTCAGTCTGTCGCAAAAAGTAACCGCGAAATTCGCGGATGATTCTGAGTAAAAAAATAATCTGAAATTCATAGCACGTCTTCTGAAAGGTTACAACAGGGAATGGGAAGGGATTGGGAAATCCTCTCCCGGCGCTAATTATTTTTGTTGCAGGTCGAGTAAACTCAGTTTTTGGTTTGGGTTGATTTCAGGCAAACAGATTCCTGCAAGTTGGGTTTATGTTAAACCTAATTTTTTAAAAGTTAATTCAGTATATTATTTCAGATTAAAAACTGTACCAATAATAATAAACATAGATTGTATTTGCACCTGCTTTCTAAAGAGACCATTGTGTCTTTTCTGCAAACCTTTGATGAATTTTGCATTTTTTCTGCGGCCCTTTGATGAAATTTGCGTTTTTTCTGTGGCCCTTTGACGAAATTCACATTTTTTCACAATCCTTTGACAAAGTTCGTGTTTTTTCATGATCCTTTGCTGAAATTCGTATTTTATTTTCCAAAACTTGCATTTTTCCATGATCCTTTTGCCGAAATTTGTTTTTTCCGTGATCCTTTGACGAAATTCGCAGTTTTTTTTTGGCGATCGTTTGACGAAATGTGTTTTTTGCAATCCTTTGATGAAATTCGCATTTTTTCTGCTATCCTTTGCGACGAAATTGCTGATTTTTTCTGTGGACGATTGACAAAATTGATTTTTTCGGTGACCATTTGTCGAAATTCGCAATATTTTTCTGTTAAATTTTTTTATATCTGAATTTCTAAACTGATAACAGATTTTTCATAAATTTCAGAACAGAATGCCTTATATTTTCGGAAAATTCAGAACAGTATAACCTCTAAATTCATCAGTCGGACACTGAAAATAACATGACACTTGTCAATCGATCTCGGGGGGAAAAAATAGCGAAATTTGTCTGCCAGTCGATGGAAAAAATCATGAATTTCAATGATCTTTTGTGGTAAAAAAACTCACAAAACTGGTCAATCGGTCGCGCAAAAATATCAAGAAATTTGCAAGGCGTTCACGGGAGTTGATCGTAGTTTCAAAATGTAAATTTTTCAGGAAAATGGTGAAATTTTTTGGACGGAAACCTCTCGCCCACGATATTCTTTTGGGCAGGATTTTAAAATTTTGGGTGCGAATCCCGCCCTGAAGAATGATTTTGAAAATATCGCCATTTGTGTGATAAAACGTACGATAATCTAAATAAAGGTATTTTATCACTTTTATTAAATCTTTGTAGTTTATGGTATGCTTTATTTAAATAATTCTGTTAATATATTTCAGGTATTTTTAAGTAGGTTTTAAAAGGTGATGATACAGTGTATTAAAATACTGGGTATATAAAATTAGGATCCTTTTACGTTACTGTGCCGGATATTGAAATGCATTTTAGAGACTTCTGCACTACAAGCTTCATGCATCCAGTGATTTTTTTTTTTTTCCGGTTTTAAGGGGTGCGTAGTACATACATTGGTTGCTGATTGGTATATTTTAATTTATTTTAAAACAAATTTCATAAATTTTAGAGACTACTGCACAACAAATTTCACAAGGATTTGGCAAAAAATAATTGTATGGCAAAATTTTGGTGATCAGTGGTGCCCGGCTAACAGAAAAATACCTTAATCTTTTTCAGTAAAATGATACGTTTTTTCATTTTGCATACTTGATGTATTTTTTACTTTTATGAGAATGCATATGTTTTAACTTGCTATACCACACTGTAACAAAAAGAAACAACAAAAACTGATTTGCAATGAGTATTACCTTAACACTATTTCTACCATAATTTTGTGTATATACCTATATTTCGACCAAAAGGTGTCTTTTGACACCTTTGCGTTTGAATGCAAATAATTGCCATAACTGTTGGGATTTCAAATTATCAGTTAAATGTAGATAATTTGAGCAATATATTTATTGATATATCGATGCATATTTATTAGAGATTATTTAATTAGGTTGTAAATTCTAGATTAATTCATCAATCTGCAAAATATAAAAATACATAAATATAATCAAACATGTTTTAAGTTAACAGGAACAATAATTAAAAATTATTTCTCCTTCATTTTTTTTATTTTCTTTAGAAAGATAATCAAACATTTTTATGGATTTAACTTAACAAACTTTCAGTCTCATGTATAAAAATTCAATCTTTGTAACACAAAAAACAGTAAACAAAAACAACATTGTAATAAAATTATTTTCTTATTCAATACCACAGTTTTTAGAAATCAATGCATGGTGGGTGATTTGCCGATTTTAGCTGGCCAAAAGTAAATTTTTAAAAGTTTATCCTAGCGTAATTTATTTTTTGCCTGTTATTGCTCAATAGTTAGGGCATTGTACCCTGCTATTGGTTTTGATAAAATTATAATTGTGTGGTCCATAGACTAGCGCAAAGTTGGTGCTTCTTAGTTGGGAATAAATCTATCAATTTGAGGATAGTTCTTTAATCTGTTACTTGGAGCGGAATAAAATATACTGTTCAATTATGGACGCTACCAAACAAAATATAGACTTTATTTTATCGGATTTATGTGCATAAAGTTTGCACATATTAACTGTTACTTCATGTTTAATGTTGCAAAAAACTCTGTATTTTTTTACAATTATTCATTTTTAATACAGAAAAAGTTATGATAAAGCACAATTAAGCTAAATTTTTGACATGATTAAATAGTTTAGATCATTACCTTTTCATTCAAATTTAATTTCTCTGCTCTTAGGTGCCCTCCCAGTTTTTAGAATTGTTTTTAGCTTATTACAGTCTAAATAATTTTTTTTTTTTTAATTTTAGTTCAAGTACCATTTTCTTTTATCAAAGACAGCAGAATTTAAGTTAGTCACATAAATAAACTTTTGCACCATTATGCAACGGCAACAACATTTAAAATTTTACGAAAATGTGAATTTGCTTGAAAATACTTTGTTTCTAGAGGAAAATTACAATGAAGAGCACATGAAGTTTTGCAATAGTAAAATGTTTAAATTTATGACCAAATTTGGAAAAAAAAATGCCTGTAGTATGTAGATATTTCAGGACAAAATGATTTAAAATTTATTACTTGGCTGCAAATTTCGAGTAGTTACAAAATTGATACAAATTCTCCGAATTCAGATTTGATGCAATGCAAAACATAATGTACGCATTTTCTCATGATAGCTTATGATTGCCATTCTTTACATAAGGATCCACTGTGCAGAGATAAATATACAACAGAATATAAAACACAGCAATTTGCATTAAAGCTGTCGAATGTTTACCCCGTATCTTAAATTTTAGAAAAAGAAATTTTAAGATTTGTTATAATTCAAAATAGTTTTATCACTTTAGCTTCCATACCATTAAGAAACTATCATTAAAATTATCAAGAAGAACATAAAATCATGTATAAATCAGATTATGAAACATTTTTCAATGCATTCTTTCTACTATAATAAAACTTCATAGCTTAATAACGGGAAAAACGATCTCTAAGTAATAATTTGTAAAAACATATAACACATTTTAAAACACAATTTCAACCAAAGTCGAAAAAATAGCTGAAAATTTTGTACATCTTTGTATATGAACTATAGATTTATCATATAATTCACAATATGCTAAAATTTAGAACAGTTAGTGAATGCATAGCACAGTTTAAAAACCAATTTTCTTCAATAAATGGAAATGTACTTCAGATGTTTTGTGCAGCCCTGTATATGATTTATAGAATTTATACACACTAAATAGTATGCAATTTTTATAATTTAAAAAAATGTTCTACAACTGAAAACACACTTCCTTCAATTATTGTTCATACAGAGAAAAATATAGCTGATTTATTTTGTGTGCCCCTGTATATGAAAAATGAATGGCACATCATATTCAATAGTAAGCATCTTATAGAGCACCTCAGAGATATATAACAATTTAAATACTTTTGAAATAGTGTAACAGGAACAAAATACACCACAAACAATTTTTCTCCATAGAACGTAATGTAACATAATTCTTTTTAGTGTCCCTGTAAATGATCGATAAATGCTATCCGTACCCTATTCTATAGTAATCATCTTGTAGTGCACTTCATAGATATGTATATAAATTTCAATGTGTTTGAAATTATGAATATCATTAAAAACTACCGCAAACAATTTTTCCGCATAGGCCATAATGTAATGAAATACTTTTGAATGTCCCTGTAACAAAATTATGGCTGCTACACACTACATTTTGCAATATCAAACATTGAATAGTGAATATCAATAACATTTTTCAATTTCATGGCGATGCGTCTATATTGACGCCAAAAATAATTTTGGCCAGCTAGAATCGGAAAATCACCCACCGTGCAATGGTAGCTGTGCTAAGCACTTTCCACACATATGGGGGAGACTGGGGATACTTGATCTCCACTTTGTTTTTGTTTTTTTCTCAGTTGTCATTTGACATTTTTAAGAAATTTTTTTACATAAATAATCATGCATCAAATTAATTTCAGTAAATTGCATTTTCCAAAAGGGGGATCATGTATCCCCACTTAAAGGAATACTTGATCCTTGTCAAAAATCAAGCTAATATTATTTCATTATGCATACATCACAGTATGAAAAGTAAGTTAGTAATAAACATTTAACTTTTATTTCTTTCATTTATGATTACAAGATGAATATTTTAAACACTTTGTTGATGACTTGACGTGTAGATATTTATAAAAACTATAAACACAATTTAATTCTAAAGCCACTAAAATCAAAACTTTAGAAACAAAAGCTAGAAAGAAATCAACAAATAGTTAAACTTTATTTTAATAAATAACACAAGAATACAATAATACAAAGTAAAAGTAATGAATAAAGCTTTAAAAAATTAGTGACACAGCCTCATTATCAGCAGGTATTTTGAAACTTTGAAAAGCCAAAGTGAGAGGTTATAGTTTCAGCAATTCTTAACCCTTAAATGCCGGGTGTTGCTTTTCGGTAACATACCCAATTTAGGGTCTAAAATACTATTAGAATAATATTGAAGCTATAATGCCTAATGTTGCCAATAAAATACATTCTAAAAATATTATTAAATCGATTTTCAACATGTAGATGGCAACACTTGTGCTGTTTAAGAATAAAGATAGATTTATTTTTTCAATTGTTGCTACTTGTTCTTTTTGTTTTGTTTGGAAGCTTGCGAAATACCCTATTTTGTTCTGCCGTTAGCAAGTAAAATTTATTTTTTATTATAGTTCCTAAAGTTCTAGTGTGTTTAATATTATAGAATTTTATCAAGGAAAATTATTTTTTCAATTAAAGACCAGTATTGCCGATTAGTAACAAACTGTTTTTTAGCCGTAAACCATACTTAAAATATGATTTTTTTAAGTATTTTTCCCATGATTTATTTAAAAAATGAAAGCCAAAAAACATTATTACAATGATTTTTGAAAAATCAGGCATTTAAGGGTTAAGGTTCCTCCTACCATAAATGTATTTATGCAACTTAATGCAATCTGACTCATCAACTATGCTTTTATCAACTTTTTCCGGGAAATGGAATTGATTAAGCATGCCTTTTCTTCGTAAAAAAAATTTGATCTCATATTAAAAAAATCCCTCTTTTTTTTTTCTACTTGACCTACGTAATGCAAGATTGTATGGGTAGTATTTTAAATAAATGTAAAGTATTACAAACGCCTTTTGCTAAATTGATGCTAATGTTCTGTATTTAGTAACAAAACTGAAATATTTCTGTTTGTATTATAAGTTTAGCAATTTGGGGATACATGATCCCTAGGATCAAGTATCCCTAGAAAAGGGGGGGGGGATCAAGTATCTTCATTTTGTGTTTAGAACATAAATGTACATTTTAGATGGTAAATAAAGAAAACTACTTTGCTGAAGAAGTTACATTGATAATAGTAATGTTTATACTTTAAAATGACATACAATTCAATTGATCAAATTTCCAACAATAGAAAATAAAAACAAAACTTTAAAAACTTTTAAAAAAGTTGAACTTGCCACATTTCCTTTTCATGCTGAAACATAATGGCTGTAAATGATTTTATGTTGCCAGATTATCTGAAATAATGCATCTTAAAATGTGTTGCCAGATTTCAAAATTCTACATATTGATTTTAGTATACTTTATGATCAGGGATCAAGTATTTCCAGTCTCCCCTACTTTTCACACTATGGAAGTAGGTTCCCGTTGCTCAATAACCTGAGCAATACTTTGACTTTTTTTTTGCCTACTTAGAAAGGATGTGGCTTTACTTGAGACTGATGAACATTCTAGATGTTTTTATATTCCACTGCAAGTTCTTCTCCTAACTGGTATTAAAAAATTTTACGTGAATTTTTGTCACTTGCCATTTCTTCGTTCAGAACCCATGCGTTTATTCCGGCTAAATCGAGGATATTGTAAAATACATGCATAGGCCATCTACAGCATTTACATTCACATGTTACTTTCTCGTCATTTGGTCAGTCACATTGATTCCAAATTTTGTGCTATTATAAAATTTAATGGTTTCTGGAAGATGTTTGATTCTTTCCATTGGTAAAGATGTGTGCCCTGAACATAGCAAAAGTACTTTGTTTAGTTAGCTTTTATAGATGTTGGAGTACAGTTATTCGGTACATAAAACTGCATTATACAGTGTTCCATTTTATCATTTTGTATTTTTGTAAGTTTTAGACATTCTCTCTTATTTTGACAGATAGTTCCAACTATAGAAGATTTTTTTTGCAAAATCTTTATTGCCAGGGAAGAACCCGTGAAAAAATTGTCTTTGGAAATTGTTCATCTGCTGCCAGTAAATGGCTCAATCACATTCAAAACTACGGACTTGCCAAATGAAATTAATACCAGTCTCATTTCATCTTTCCCTAAGTATGCAAATCCACTCACAACATATTTGCTTTTCACATGAGATGCCTAACAGCCTAACAAAATTGTATGTCAAATTTATCTGGCTTTTTCGTCATGTGTTTGCTGAACCTACATCTAGATTTTGTTGGGAAAAGATGTTCATCCACTGTGATATTTGCAGCTGGCTTACAAGAGTTTTGACTGTTTTCAATGAGTTTGTTCCATACTCTTGATACCAAAGCAAATTTATCCTTCTCCAAATGTTGGCTTCACTCGTTTTTATTATCAAAATGCAAAAATCGTAGAATTTCCATGAAGCAATTTTGGTTCATGACATTCGAATAAAATTAAGGGCCCCCATTTTTTTATTCTATAAAGAGACAATGCATTAACATTTTTTTTGTTTGTATGCACCATAAAATCCCTGTAAATGCTTTTGATTTGTCTTGAGGCATACTCCATTCTTTTCCTAGAACTCTTTGGGCTTCCATTTCCGTACATCTTATAATGTTTCCATATCATTATTGTTGAATAGTAAATAAAATGCAGTGCTTATTTTGCCCATCATAATGTTATGTTTGGCGTGTCCAGTTGGACCAGATACATATTTGAAAATGGTATGCAGAGGGGTCATTCCATGGTAACTTACGTTACATTTAGGGCAATTTACTGCAGTAATTTTTGCAATATAACACCAAAAATTATTCAAATATATATAAAGCTCACATGATTGGTTAATTAAACCTAGCCAAAGGTAAGTTTGTTTGAAAATTACCTAAAAAATGAGAATGAAAATTCTATTTTTTATGGCAACTTATGTTCCTTTTTCATTAATGTGAGTTACCATAATAAATATAACTGCCTGGGTTCAAGAAATAACAATAAAATTAGATAATTTTCATCTAAATTGAGCTTTGACTAGGTTTAACCAGACTTGTATAAAACCAAAAACTTTCTGCGCACGCAAATATTGGGTCAAAAACTTTCTGCAAATTAATTTAATGTTTAATAAAATAATGTGTTATATTATTTTGACGATATTAATTAAAAACAGTAGTTTTAAAGTAATTACAATTTAAATTAAAAATTAATTGATATTAATTAAAGAATAATTATTTTAGTTAAAAAAATAATAAAGCTAAAAAGCCATGATAAGAAAAGGTGAATTCTTATCAATTATTTTGCCAATGCATTTAGAAACAGCCCAATCCTTAATATTGTAACCTTTTTGTACAAAATGCCAGTCACTCTGTTCACAGAAATAATACGGCATTGCTTCTGATATCTGAACTGAATCACATTTCATAGGGAGAGGTCTATTCATAGATATCATCATTAGAGAGAGACTGATGCAGGGATGAAAGTGCACTAAAGCCATTTTTGAGCACCATTGGAGCAGCAAAAATCTAATTTTGTAGCAATAAAATTAAAATTCTGTTTTTGGAGCAGACTGAAATTCTAATGCTAATAAACTAATAAAAATTAAAATGATTGCTATCATGAAAATATTTTCACATTTGAAAGAATAATTACCCAGATAAAATTTCTCTACACATTTTGCTAACTCTGGGCATTCTAAACGACAATTGGGTACAGATTGCAATAATGAAAAATTAGCAGCAAGAAGAAAAAAAAATCAGTTTATTTGGCTTTAAAAAATGTTATTTTAGAGTAGTAATTTTAACTACCGTAATTTCGGGTGTATAGCCCGCGGATCAAACAATCGTGTTTCGACCCAGAATTTTTTAAAAATAAAATGTAAATTTTTAGATCACGGTAAATATTGGTCTTCAAATACTGATAAAATTTCTGGGTCCAAACTGAATTGTTTGAGCTGCGGGCTATACACCCGAAATTACGGTAATCAAATAAAAGCCTATGAATACAACATACAGGACTCCCGCTCAACTTTTGTAGTAAAAAATAATAAAAGTGGACCATTTTTTTCTAAAAAAGGGACCAAAACAGACCATATATTTCGCATAAAAAAGAACTTTTAGGGACCTAAATTCAGCAAATCACAAAATAAAATAAACGAAATCTTCGCAACCATTTCACGAAATTAGCGTGTTTTTCGCGATCCTTTGACAAAATTCACGTAATTTCACGATCTCTTACCAAATTTTGAGGATTTTTTTGCGATCTTTTACCGAAATTCAGAGTACCTTTCACAATCTTTTGAATAAATTTGCTTATTTTTCGCGACCTTTTGACGAAGTTCACTTATTTTTTGCGATCTTTTGACGAAATCCGCGTATTTTTGGGGATCTTGGCAATATTCGCGTGTTTTTCGTGATCTTTGGAAGAAATTTGCTTGTTTTTCGCGACCTTTGAACGAAATTTGCGTTTTTCGCAATCTTCTGATAAAACTTGCGATCTTTTGAAGAAATTTACAGGGTTTTTTTTTTCTATCTTTTGACCGCGTTTTTTCACGAAATTAGCGATCTTTTCAGAAAATTCGTTTTTTTCGCGATCTTTTGACGGAATTCGTATATTTTTCGCAATCTTTCGACGAAATTTGCGTGTTTTTTCCGGTATTTTGACGAAATTTGCTGTTTGTTTCGCGATCTTTTGATGAAATTGGCGTTTTTTCGCAATCTTTTGACGAAATCGGCGTTTTTCAGCGATCTTTTCACGAAATTAGTGTTTTTTTTCACGATCCTTTCACGGAATTCGCGCTTTTTCCGCGGCCCTTTGACGAAATTCGTGGTTTTTTCTTGATTCTCTGACGAAATTAGTTTTTTTCCGCGATTCTTTTATGGAATGTGCGTTTTTTCGCGATCCTCTGACAAAATTCGGGCTTTTTCCGCTATGGTTTTACGAAATTAGTTTTTTCCTGCGCTCCTTTTACGAAATTTGGTTTTTTCTGCAATTCTTTGACGAAATTCGCTTTTTCGCGATCCTTTCACGGAATTCGCGCTTTTCCCGTGGCCTTTTGACGAAATTCGTGGTTATTTTTCACGATACTCTGACGAAATTAGTTTTTTTCCGCGATTCTTTTACGGAATGTGCGGTTTTTCGGGGATCCTCTGACAAAACTCGGACTTTATCCGTTATGCTTTTACGAAATTCGTTTTTTTCCTGCGATTCTTTGACGAAATTCGTTTTTTCGCGATCCTTTGACGAAATTCGTTTTTTTTCTGCGATCTTTTGACGAAATTGGTGGATTTTTTTCGCGATCTTTTGACGAAATCCGTGTTTTTCTCACGGCCTTTTAACGAAATTCGGGTTTCTTTCGCGATCCTTTTACAAAATTTGTGTTTTCTTCGCGGTCCTTTGACAAAATTAGGGCTTTTTCCGCTATGCTTTTACGAAATTAGTTTTTTCAGCGCTCCTTTGACGAAACTTGCGTTTTTTCTGCGATTCTTTGACAAATTATCTTTTTTTTTTTTTTTTTTTTTTTTCAGAATCCTTTGAAGAAATTCGCGTTTTTTCCCGGAGTCCTTTGACGAAATTCGCGTTTTTTCCGAGGTGCTTTGACAAAAGTGGGAATTTTTTTCTGCGAACGATTGACGAAATTTTTTTTTTTTTTCGGCGACCATGTGTTGAAATTCGCAATATTTTTAAGTGATATTTTTGTATGCCTAAATTGTCGGGCTGGTGGCCGATTTTTTTAAATTTTCGGAAAATCCGGAACAGAATAATTCCTGGCAAACAATAAATAAATCGTACATAAAATTGGGAAATATTTTTAATATTTCGGTATTTAAAAAAAAAAAAAAAGAAAGAAAAAGTTACAAGAACAAAATTTAAGTTTCTTTTTTTTTTCAAAAAAAATTTTCCGCGTGCGCGCGTGCGTCTATATTATACAACTCTGGGTTTAACTAACAAATCATGTCAACTTTACATTTTGAATATATTTTTTTTTGTGTTATAACTAAAATTACTAAAATAAATTGCTCTAAATGTAATGTAAGTTACCATGGAATTACCCAGAGATGGTATGCCAGGAAAGGAACTTGTTTCGATCTTTTTCCTAGTTGTTCCATCAATATTTTGCTGTTTATTATTTTTTCCACTATCTTCTTCAGAATCCGTCAGCAACAGGGTTGGCAAGTTTTTGATGCATGACGGTTTTTACCGTCATTTTACCATGGCTTTTACCTTCATGTCAAAAACACGTTTTTTAGTAGTTAGTTTGTTTTTACATTTTTTTTTTAAATTCGATCTTTATTATTAAGTTGTTTTACATGAAATATTCAATATTGAAAAGACTGAAGTATATTTGTCCATCCGACAAAAAACAAAAAAGAATTGCATTATAATAATACATATACATCTCTGTTAGCAGATCTCTACAATAATCTTAAACTCTGTCATATTTTATAAAAATTAGATTTTTTAAAGATATACTATAACCCATCCCATAAGCAGTGGTGTAGTCGTAAAAAAAACAGAGGGTAAACGCTCTAAGCAGAGGATATACGCTCAAGGCAGAGCGTATACCCTGGAGTGTATATATTATAGGTTTCTTGAGAAACAGAGGGTATACGGTGTTCCTTAAAAAAATCCAGAAGGTATACGGCGTATACCCCCGTATACCCTCCACCACATCCCTGCCCATAAGTATTAGATTAAAAAATGTGTATAATTTCAGCAGAATTTATTATTTTTTAAAATTAAATAGCTTCTCAGAAATTTCCTCAGAAGTCAGTTTTCTTAAAGTGTTAAATCCAAATTCTTCATTAATTATTTTTATTTCTATACAGCAAAAGTCGATTTATATAAATAAATATATATAAAAATGAAAAAAAAATATTTTTTAATAGTTGAGAATTACATATTTCTGGAGAAAGGAATAAGACTTGTTCTTCAAAGTTAAATCTTGTACAGATTAAAATTTTCAAATCAACATTTAACTTTAAACCATGTGAAAACTCAATTTTTAACTATATTTTTGTTCAGTAATTTATTTTAATTTTATTATTTCCTTAAAATAAATAAATAAGTAAATAAATGATTAAATATTATTTTAAAGCAGAAATGTAGATCCCTAAAGATCCATTAATTAAAAAGTTAACTGCATTAAAGAATGAATAAAACATTTAAGAATCTCTCTAAATTTAATAATAATTTAAGAATAATTTTAAAGGTAAAAGATTTTTACTCATACAGTCATATGTATGTAATAAAAATATACAATGTGTTATTTCTTTCAATTCATTTTAAATAATGCCTAAATAATTTTAAGTAAAGTATATACAGGACATAAATAGTTAGTCTTTATGCTAGCTTTAATAAATTTTGATTTAATCCAGGTCCTAGTGGTTTGTATAAAAATTTTATTAATTTAAAATTTGAATATTCTGCTTATTGAAGTGAAAATGAAAATCACCATAATTGCATTTATGAAGTACATAAGATTTTAAAATATTATATTTTAAGAATATTCAAATTTATTCAATGACCACAGTCCATGCTAGACATCTATTGTCATACCATATAACAGCATTTTTGCATCTCTGAAATAATTTTAATGTATTTTATTAAAAATGTATATTGAATGTTATTTAATAATTATAATAACCTTTTATTATCATTTAATATTAATGTTCATTGCAGTTAGTAGAACCTATATTAGTGGAGATTATGTGAAATATTGTTTTTTTTTCCTTTTACTCTTGTATTTTTAAACTTTTACCATTTAGGAAATGCTCTTCTTTTAAATAAATTTAATAAAGCAATTGTGAATAATAATAACAAGGAAAAAATTATCTAAAAATGTATGCTACACTTACACAATAAATAGGAAGAAAATCGAAAATGATAGGTTATTTTGACGGAATAAACTGGTAAAAACACTGTTTACCAATGTCATGTCAAAACCCAACCCTGTTCAGCAATCTCATTCTCTTTTGGCCTCTGCTTGCATTCAAATTATCTTCCTCTTCATTAGTGCTTGAGGAGTAATTTTCATAATCGCTATCAAATTCGAGGTCACTTTCGAGAGAATCATTCAACTTCACTTTCAAATTGTGAGTTTTCGTCAATTTCAGAGCATTGTTCACTTATGTTATTTATTTATTTATTTATTTATTTTTTTTTGCAATAATCCCTTCTTTCTTGAAATTCGGGACATCCTTAGAATTAGAAATAAAAAAATAAATAAGGTTTGGTTATTTACGTTTTTTTCGTTTAAAAAAAAAAAGACATACTAGTATTACACACAATTTTACTACTTACATACAATGCAATGCTAATTTCAACAATGTGTTTTTCAAAATTTTCCCGAATTAAAACAAAATTCATGTGTATTGAACTCACTGCCAGAATTGAAGAACAAAATGCGTTCTTCCCTTTTTTTAATTTTTTTTTTTTTATAACTAGTCATTGCAATGATCTGCACTAAGCAATATGGAGGAAACAAGAGAATCCCCAAAGCAGAATACTTTGCAATGTTCTGCAATGGAATTTCAGATGATCAAAAATGTTCTGCAAGCGCAATGGGGAAAAAGGGGGGGGGGTGTTTATATAGGTTTTTTCCGCAATCTTTTGACGAAAGTGGCGTTTTTCCGCGATCTTTTCGCGAAATTTGCGTTTTTTCCACGATCTTTTGACGAAAGTGACGTTTTCTCCGCGATCTTTTGACGAAATTTGCGTTTTTCCCGCGATCATTTCTCGAAATTTGCGTTTTTTGGTGATCTTTTGACGAAATTTGCGTTTTTTTCGCGCTCATTTCTCGAAATTTGTGTTTTTTCCGCGATCTTTTCATGAATTTTGCGTTTTTTCCGCGATCTTTTCACGAATATTGCGTTTCCCGCGATCTTTTCACGAAATTTCCGTTTTTCCGCGATACTTTGAAGAATTTGGTGATTCTTTTTCGCGATTCTTTGTGAAATTTGCGTTTTTCCGCGATCTTTTCACGAATTGTGCGTTTTTTTCCGCGATCTTTTCTCGAATTGTGCGTTTTTTTCCGCGATCTTTTCTCGAATTTTGCGTTTTTTCCGCGATCTTTTCTCGAATTTTGCGTTTTACCCGCAATCTTTTCGCGAATTTTGCGTTTTTCCGCGATCTTTTCCCGAAATTTGCGTTTTTCCGCGATCTTTTGACGAAATTTGCGTTTTTTCCGTGATTTTTGTCACGAAAGTTGCGTTTTTCCCGCGATCTTTTCACGAAATGTGCGTTTTATCCGCGATCTTTTCACGAAATGTGCGTTTTATCCGCGATCTTTTCACGAAATTTTTGTTTTTCCGCGATACTTTGAAGAATTTGGTGATTCTTTTTCGCGATTCTTTGTTGAAAATTGCGTTTTTTCCGCGATCTTTTCACGAATTTTGCGTTTTTTCCTCGATCTTTTCACGAATTTTGCGTTTTATTCGCGATCTTTTCACGAATTTTGCGTTTTATTCGCGATCTTTTCACGGAATTTGCGTTTTTCCGCGATCTTTTCACGAAATTTGCGTTTTTCCGCGATCTTTTCACGGAATGTGCGTTTTATCCGCGATCTTTTCACGAAATTTTTGTTTTTCCGCGATACTTTGAAGAATTTGGTGATTCTTTTTCGCGATTCTTTGTGAAATTTGCGTTTTTCCGCGATCTTTTCACGGAATGTGCGTTTTATCCGCGATCTTTTCACGAAATTTTTGTTTTTCCGAGATACTTTGAAGAATTTGGTGATTCTTTTTCGCGATTCTTTGTGAAATTTGCGTTTTTCCGCGATCTTTTCACGAATTGTGCGTTTTTTGCCGCGATCTTTTCTCGAATTTTGCGTTTTATCCGCGATCTTTTCTCGAATTTTGCGTTTTTCCGCGATCTTTTCACGAAATTTGCGTTTTTCCGCGATCTTCTCTCGAAATTTGTGTTTTTCCGCGATCTTTTGACGAAATTTGCGTTTTTTCCGTGATTTTGTCACGAAAGTTGCGTTTTCTCTGCGATCTTTTCTCGAATTATGCGTTTTTCCCGCGATCTTTTCACGAAATTTGCGTTTTATCCGCGATCTTTTCACGAAATTTCCATTTTCCGCGATACTTTGAAGAATTTGGTGATTCTTTTTCGCGATTCTTTGTCGAAAATTGCGTTTTCCCGCGATCTTTTCACGAATTTTGCGTTTTTTCCGCGATCTTTTCACGAGTTTTGCGTTTTATTCGCGATCTTTTCACGGAATTTGCGTTTTCCGCGATCTTTTCACGAAATTTGCGTTTTTCCGCGATACTTTGAAGAATTTTGTGATTCTTTTTCGCGATTCTTTGTCGAAATTTTCGTTTTTTTTTCGTGATCTTTTCACGAAATTTGTGTTTCTTTCGCGATTTTTTGACGAAATTTGCGTTTATCCACGATCTTGTCACGAAAGTTGCGTTTTCTCCGCGATCTTTTCACGAAAGTTGTTTTTTTTTTTCCGCGATGTTCTGACGTAATTCGCGTTTCTTACGTGGTTCTTGGGCGAAATTCACGTTTTTGTCGCGATTCCCAGCTTTTAAGCTTTAGTGAAAAACTTTCCCAGCTTCGTTCTTTGCACATGCACGGAAGAAAACTCCCGTTCGGAAAGAAATCGCTAGTTATTCAGAAAGTAGGTGAAATAGGAGGGAGGGAGAAAGATTGATTGCCGCGCGACATTCCTATTTCTTCCTGAATGCATTCGAACACAACGAAAGTAGTATCCCCCCCCCCCCCCCCGAATTCTTTTTGCTTTCACATCAATATGCACTTTTTTTTTTTTTTTTTTTTTTTAAGAAAAAAAGAAAAGGAAAGAAAAAGTAACATTTGTCTTGAAATGTTCTGCAGCACATCTCATTGTTCTGCGACGTACGTCGCACTTTTAAGCATATTCTGCTTTGGGGAAGAGAATAATCAAATTTATGCAGCAACTCCTGTATTTTCTTTTACAACTGAAATCAGGGTTCTCTATGATTATAATTGATATGATGCTGTTGGGTGGGGCTTGTTAGTGCGTAAGCCATTTGGTTGGCTTCCCTACCTAGCTGACTCTTGATATGATACTGTAAAATTGTGTTGATATATGTAAAACAGTTTAAAATTTGACACTGTTATGAAATCATTAAGGTGCCAAAAGACACCTTTTGGTTGAAATAGGTATACCATATGTACATTTTTAGATTCAGGATGAACTGGAGGAAATGATATTGATGAATTATTTTAACAACTATTGTACAAAAAGTCAAAATTAATTGTGCAGAAACGATTGAACTTTGAGAATAATTTTAGGTTAAAATTTGAAAGATGTCTTTTGAAACTTCTTGGTAGAAATAGTGTTAAATGGGGATGGCAGTAATAAAGTTTGTACTTTGTTTGCCGTTTTTGTGAGTTTTATTTCACATATTCACATGCACTAATGTTGAAAAATTACTGATTTTTGTTTATAAATTAGAGTCGTACTGAATACTTGGTTATACCTGGTTACTAGGCCTATTTACCGAGTACTCTGTATTCAGCCAATTTTTAACTATGTAGGAAAAAGTGTTGTACCTTGAACGTACGTGTACTTCGAACCTACATAATTCTTAGTTCTATCTATTGGATTTGTATAAAACTAATCAATATAGTTTTGAGATATGGCATTAGATGTTACTGAGCAGCTGTTCTTTTTAATATAGTCTGCACATGTTGCAGACAGTTGTTAAAAAAGATTTGATCATCAAAAAGTAAATTTTTTAAGCTGCAACTTTTCATTATCTCATTATCAACAATTATTTGTTTTAATTTCAAAGTTATACAAAAAAGAATATTTATAGTGCATGATGAACATCAGTTTCAAATCATGTTAAGCCTAACTAGAAAATGGTAAGAAGTCATTATTTTTCAAATTGCCAAGTTTTATACTTTGTACCTAGTAATAGTGTTGTACCTTGAACAAGTCCAAAGTACAACACAATTACATATTATTCTGTTAAAAAGCCAACAAATGAAAATGTTATTTCCAGAAAGTTTGACCTTGTATCATTAACCCCTTAACTTACAACTACGTGTGAGACACATGGTCTTGTATTCAGGTCAAAACTGATTATCACGGGCCTGGCCCATAGTACATCAGTTGGGGAAAAATTAAATGTAGATATCACGGGCATGGCCCATGGTGCAACATTTGCATTTTGTAATTTACCCAGCATAGACCAGGCTTATGATAGTCTTATTATCTCTTTGTATCATAATCAGTTCTATGTTATTCTTGGTTAAGTTTGCACTTTGAAATTTATTTTCTTAAATATTAGAGAAGTATCCCCACAAGATGTTTTCAAAAAGATTTTGTGATGAGAACAGTGAGAGTTATGTTGATACTTCTGCTATCAAAAATGACAGTGGTGACATTATATGTTCTGTGCAAAAAAATGCAAGTGATTACAGTACAGAACCATTTATCCGAAATGGTTGGGGTCAGATGTATTCCGGATAACTGGTTTTTCTGGTTAACTGGTTGGGCACTAAAGCAGCATCCATTTCATAAGTTTTTGTGGAATATATGTGGTTGTGGCATTATTTCTGATTTTAACTTATTAGATTACTTGAATTAAAAAACAAATGCAAAAAAGATCAAAAGTTAATCAGAGTTTGAAAGAAGGTAATTCATGGGAATCTTTCAGAGGAAAAAAATCTTCTGTTTTTTCTGCATAAAAATTAAAACATCTAAAATACAAATAAATATATTTCCATTTCAAATACTAGATGTGTTCATCAAATTATAATATTGTTTCAAGCAATGCATATGTCAAACTGGCAGTGTATGACACTTTTTTCTGCAAAGATTCTGAAATCAATCTATTAGAAATAGCATTCCGGATAACTGGTTTTCCGGTTAACTGGTTTCCGGATAAATGGTTCCATACTGTAGTTATTGATTTATGTTATATTTTAGTGATTGATGATAAATCTTTTGTGGTATATTTACCACAATTATTACATCAGGTTGTAATTATCAAAAATTCCACAAAATTAAACCAGTTGTATCTTACACCTGTATTTACATTCCATAAGTCCTATGCATTTGGTATAACCACTGCCAAACTCGCCTGCCTTATACAGCCTTCACAATATTCCTTAGTTTCGGAATCGTTAAAGACTACAGTCGTCGCCTGATAGTGCGCATACCTACTGTAAATTTTATTTTCTCTACTGTAAATAATGCTTATTAAGTGTTGCTTTCATACATAAAAATATGAGAAAGTCTCTGTATATGCGTTATAAAAGGTATAAATAATATACGTATATTTTGCCTCGCCGTTTTTTATACTGCAAACAGGAAAACTGAAGGATTTGGAGATAGGGGAGAGGGGGGCACATGTGAACAGTACATATTTCACTCAGTTAATTTTAAATAAAAAAAAAATAAAAAAATTACCAATTGATGGTAGTACTAGTACCATCTTTTGGCTGAATTTTCAGAACAATAGGCCATTTTGATTTCTGGTAGTTGTAATTTGTTTTTTAGAAGGTGTGAAGTAAAAAAGTCTTCTAAGTTATCGAAGTAAAAATTCATTCAAGACATTTTTTAAAGAAGACTATCAGCATTGCATTCTATAGTGGCATTATTTAGTCAAGTCTACAAATAGTTTTGCTTCCTTATTTCAATTAAAAATATCTTTTTTTTATAAGTTAGGCTGAAGTTGGTCGATGGGGCACTTGTGGAACAGTTCATAAGTGTATTTTTTAAGTCTGTGAATGCATTTTTTTTGTTGTTGTTGTTTTGTTAGTTTAAAATTTAATTACCCTTGTCAAACATTGAACTATATATTCAATGTTTTTATGATTGCTTCACAGTTTTAATTTACTGGAAGTTAGATAACAATTAAAAGTGACTCAAAAGGAGTAGGCATATTAGTGTACAATTTTACGAATAATTTCTTGTATCTATGTTGAAACATTTATTGATTTATTCACACAACTAGAAAGAGGGCATCTAATTAGTTTTATCACAGTTTTTATTCACAAAAAATTATTTTTGTCTTATTTATGCATGTGTTCACATGTGCCCCAGCTATGTTCACAACAACCCCTCCACCGGGGCACATGTGAACAAATTTAGACAATTTTTAGAATGATGATATAAGTTAGAAATTCTTGATAAATGCATCCAAAAGTTTCACCAAAAGAACAAACAAATTCTAAATATTCATATAGTAAATCAATTTTTGGTTCAATAGCTCATAACAATTTTGAGAAATAGTCAAAAATGTAAAAATTGTTCACATGTGCCCCCCTCTCCCCTAAATAAATACAATGCATTAAACATAAGCAACTAAAAATATATTAAATAACACGTTACTATAACATATACGGAAAACAAAGATTATAAGTAAATTTCTGCATTTGTTTTTTTTTAAACATTTTAAATTAAATTAAATTAAATTAAATTGCAAATTAAATTTTTTTTAATATTATTTACTAGTTTCAAAATATTAAGAAAATTAACCAAAACTTTTTCAAAAAACCAAATTATTCTCAAATCAAGATAACTTTTTAAACCATTCAATTATTTTTTGCACCAGACTTCTGATGTAAAATATAGGTATATAAAGTTGATTGCAGACAACTTTGGATAATAATAAACATTAGAAGTACTGAAAATGAAGTGTACAGGGCAATAGGAAAATAATAATTATTATAGGTTTTAATCATTTTTAGAAAAAAAAAAAATAAAAAAACAGGGGAAATTATAAAATCAAATGTTTGAATT